>CAIGRF010087357.1:111380-132397 GCA_903798235.1 Fraxinus ornus
CTGAAAACGTCCAAAAGCATGTTTTGATTATTTTAAAGCCAAAACAGAGTAATTTTCAAAAAAACACGAGAAACGACTACACTGACTTATCCTCTCTCTCTCTCCCCTATCCCGCTTCCTCTGGTTTTCCTTTTCCGATCTCACAAACCCACAATCCAAAATTTGCTTGAGCTCATGTTCAAATCTGCGGGTTTTCTACTAGCTCTTTCAATCAGCTTTCACCTCTGGTTCTTTGCTTGCTATATTCTTTGGATCTTTGCTTGCTATTCTATATCATATTCTTCAATCGGGTTTCATCTCTGGTTTTTCTAATTTGTTGGGTTTTAAATAATTTGATTGATGATGCTCTAATCACAACGTTTCACTTTTAATACTGAAGCGGCGTGGATAATTGTGGGGGTAGTGAATTCGTAGGTGGAAGGGTAGATGGAGGAGGAGGCAGAATTAGCATATTGATTAGCTTCAAATCAACATTGAAATCAGTGTCCCAAACGGAAAAAAAAAAAAAAAAATTCTCCAAGTTTTCCTCTACCAATGCATGTACTTCCCTACTCTCACTATCCCTCTTATTAATCAATCTACTATTTTTTTTACATATTTATTTTCGAAAATAGGAAAACCCAGCAGATATTTCTTGAATCTAGGGTGTAGTCAAGTGATGGTTTTGCACCGATTTTCTAGTCAATGGCATTTTTGTGAAAAAAAAATGAGGATAAATGCAGCTACTGCGGCTTCTAGGAGATTCATGACGCCGTTTAATTTGAGGCTGATGAGAGGTGATGTCGCGGCTTTGAATGATAAGAATGAGGTTTTGGAAGTGCGGAGGAAGAAAAGGAGGCTGTTGATGAGTGATTGGGGGTGGTTAAGTGTTGCTATTTGGATTCGGTTGTTTCGATTCGGATGGCTACAAGATCGAGTAATAATGTGGAGAAGTGTGAGGACTGGAGAGTCGACATGAAGAAGAGTCAAAATACTCGGGTTTGGAAGAGAGTCGACATGAAGAAGAGTCACCATTGGGCTACATGCATTTGATAGCGCAATGTGGTTATGACATCATATGGTCTAATCCACTAATTCTTCTAGAAGCTGAGATGATTTCTCAATTAGTGATAAACATTGGTGAAAAATTTGGTCGTTGTTTATATTTGTCTTCATCGAGAAATTGATAAGCCATAGAGGGGTTTTCTCATGGCACTTTATATGGTACATACTAAGCTAAGTAATTTCCATGATATGTGTAGGAATTCATGTTTCTTCATTTAATATAGGCCAAGTTACCTTGATACTCTAATAAGAGTGACAACTGAGAAAACATAAATGTCACTATATCCCTCGTTCACATGGATTAACCAAGTGAATCTTATCTGTTTCAAGAAGCTGCTGTGAGTAGGCACTTACTGTAATTTTATTAATAAACCTCCTACATGCCCAAGCCTTCAATTTAAGTTGGCATGTAAATCTCTAAATAAACATTTGATTATTTTTCTGTTATCTCCGGCACGTATGTTTTAGAGAAGGCTCGTTTGGCTAAGCAGTCGGAGAAGTTCAAGAGTACAGAAAACCAAGAGGTAATTTTATATGCTTTTAGTAATTTCGATGAGGAATATTAATATATGTCATCAATAGGTAATTTTATATGCGTTTCTTCCAGTTAATAATTGTTTCCATTGTTCAATATGTTGTTTAGTCTTATATGTCTTCATTTTAGACAAGCGATACTAATCATCACTGTTATTGTAATCATTTTGCTTTTTATCTACATCTTGGAGAATATACTGATATAAATATGGATTATAGCATTTGATATCATTAAATGTTACTTTGTACATGTTCCAAATTCTTATCAATGTGTCGTATGTAGTAGTGACTGCATTTTATTTAGTTCCATGAGCTTAATTCTCCTTGTTCATTTGTTGTGTGAAAATAGTTGATTTCTCTGACTCAGTTGCAAAATCACGGCTAAGTTAAAGTTGATGACTTTAACATTCAAGAAATCTTCTTAAATTGATTATCCAAGGAAATCTTCTGACAATGAATTTAAATGATAAAAGAAGTGTATTATTGAGTGAATAAATTTATTTTCAGCACGACCAATTATGTTATCATACCTACTAAAGAGACGCAACCTTGTAATAAGGCGGCAACAATGATATTGGTTTGTTAGGGTTATCGAAGACGACATTGATAATGGTGGTTGTTGGCGGCAACAATGATATTGGTTTGTTAGGGTTTGGTATAGACTTGGTATTGAGGTTTGGAATAAAAATGAGTTTGAATATAAATTGTAGTTTGAAAATTAAAAGAAGTGTACAGTGACTGCAGTCCATCGAGAATATTTTAGTAAAAATGGGTATGTGGTTGAATTTTCACATTAAATAATTATTTTCCTTTGGATTATGATCATAATTTTATATAATTCATTGTGAAGTAAACTGTATTATTCGTCAATAAAGTTTGTTCGATATTTTAAATTGGCCGCTAATGTTTTTCCAGACATTTATATTTAAAGTTGGTCCTCCAACACGTGCCGTTTGGATTTATTAAATAAAATATGAGCAAGATTTATATCCACAAAATCACAATGTAACTTTTTTCACTGTTAATCCAAGCAATTAAATTTGATGAAGTAATTAACGTCTCTTATTTTATTTTAACATTTTCAATTATGGTGTAAAATTGAGTGTAAATTAGTATCTCAAAATTTACTTTTGCATCCTTATTTACATTCCGATTAATCTAAATTCAAATTATGTTCCAATGGTAATATCTAAATCCACTTTTTACTGTTATACATGTAAAAAAAAGATATAAATATACATCATTTTTATATTTTTTTTACATAAAAATGCAATTTATATTTCTTCATTGGAGAGACTTTCCGCCAATTTGAATATTTAAATAGCAATTAGATCTATTTTTGGATGCTCTAATAGGTGTCACTTTGATTATACATTATTATTTTTCCGCTCTAATAAATAATTGTGAAATCCTAATGAATTTCAGTGACTAGTACTAACTTTGTGGTGATTTCTAAAATTAACTCATTTATTATTTGAACCCTCAACAGACCGGTTTACTGGCTTTAGGTGTGTCAATTTGGTTCGCTAGCTCGACTCGCCCATGGCGTGGCTCGATAAAAACCCAAGCCGACCCGGCTAGGCTCGGTAGAATCGAGCCGAGCCGAGCCCTATTTTGGAGCGATGGCTCAACATCTCGTGAGCAAATTTATTTAAAAAAATTAAACTTTGGCAGCTATAGCTACCTTACTTTGTATCATGGGGACGAAATCCAAGTAAAGTACTTAGCCAAATTTTCACCTATGATGGCACTAAATTTCCACCTAGTCAGCCCACCGATTTGCACAATGCACACACAAAGTAAAGGATACAAAGTAAAGCAAGATAGTATTACGGCTAAACCGAACTTGTTTTATTACTCAACAATAATACAAGACACGAAGGAACACTGAAGGAACACAACACGTTTTTTATGTCTCATCTGCCAAACCTTCTCCTATTTATAGGCCAAAACTCGGTGCAGTTAACACCCTTAACAGACAAAGGGATAAACCAACCCAATTGGCTAGAAAATGCTAGAAACTATATCCCACAACTATTCACAGCAACTGCACACTTTTCACTAGTATGGACTCCGAAAACTGCCCAACACATGTGTTAAACATGTGCCCCATTTGGACACCTGAATTTGTGGACTTCAGCCCACTAACAGCAAGCTGGATTAGCCCATACCTTGCTAATCTGCAACACGTTGCCCACGAATAGCAAGCTAGATCAGCCCATACCTTGCCAATCTCCAATACCTTGACACTAAACCAAACTGAAGTATCATTCCCACATTTTCCTTGCCCGAAATTCGAAGTGTGCACCATCAACACATCTTCCCGCAAAATCACGGCATGAGTGCAAGGTATTATCATGCCATTGTGCATGTCAACCTTCCAGGGGCGAACAAACCTCTCCCACCAGAAGAATTCGACGTCCTCGTGGAAGAGAATCAAGATACTCCTTCACCTTGTCCTCAAATTGCCACGGATCAACATCCCTTTCATCAGTTGCATCAACTCCAGTACTTCATTACCACAAAACGAGATAGTCTGTCCATCTATTCATCTTACTCGCCCCCATTGTTAAATGACCCATAATCTTTGCCACCTCCTTATCATATTGTTTTCGAATCATAGGAGGAGCCCTCTTGGCCCTTCTCCCACCAAACTTTCATTAAAGGGCTTCAGATAGCTTACATGGAAAGTAGGATGTAACTTCAAATGATCTGGTAGCTTCAATCGACATGCTACCTTCCCAACACGCTTGATTACTTCGAAGAGACCATCATATTTTTTAACCAGCCCACGATGCACGATCTTGCTACTAATCTTCTTCCAAATCTGGGGAGTCAATTTCAACAAGACTTTGTCTCCGACCTGGAACTCCACATCCCTCATGTTCTGATCAGCATACTTCTTCATCTGTCAGGCAGCCTTCGCAAGACTGTCATTTACTTGCTCAATCATTTCCTGCTTGTTTTAAGCAAACCGAAAAGCAGCGGACATACACTGCATCCCCTTCTTTCACAATCTCGAGAGAAATCTTGGGCATATGTCTCTTGGTTAACTTGGTCGGACATATCCCTGTAGTAGATGATTGATGAAAATTGTAGCAAAACTGGGCCGTATCAAGCAAGGCAACCCAATTCTTCTAGCTTACTGTAACATTGTGTCTGAGATATTCCTCCCACAATGCATTTATCCTTTCCGTCTGAGCATCTGTCTGCGGATGATTTGCTGTAGAAAACTTCAATTCAGACCCCCATCATGTTGAACAACATGGTCTAAAATTTGCCTGTAAATCGAGAATCCCGATCGCTCACAATATCCTCAGGTATTCCAAAGTATTTCACCATGTTTTTGAAGAACAATCCAGTAGCAATGTCCGCAGTGCACTCATATAGAGCTGGAATGAAGATTAAATATTTCGAGAACCTGTCCATTACCACCATAATGGACTTGAACCCATCAACCTTCGGGAAATCGAAAATGAAATCCATAGAAATCGACTACTAGTATTGTTCTGGAATCGACGAAGGTTGGAGCAAACCTGCCTTTTTCCTCCTTTCTGTTTTATCCTGCTGGCACACCGAGCAAGACTTAACATACGCCTCTACCTCGTCATCCATCTTCGGCCAGTAATACAATTTTGAGAGCAAAGCCAACATCCTTTCAATGCCCGGATGGCCTGTCTAGCGGATCATGAGTTTCCTTCAACAGTATCTACCTTAGTCCCCCTCCTGAAGGCACATACAATTTGCTGCATTTGGCATAGATCAAACCGTCTTCAATCCAATACCGTCTCACCTAGCCATCCTTAATTTCCTGCAATAACTTGGTATAGGCAACATCATTCTCAGCCCACTGTTTGATTTTGTCAAGAAAATCCAATTCGACTGTCATCAAAGCTGACAGATAAGTTTCCACAGACTTCTGACCGAGTACATCAGCAACCTGATTCTTCTTGCCTAGCTTGTGAACCCACGCAAAATCAAATTCAGCCAGAAACTCCTGCCATCTCACATGTTTTGCCGATAATTTCTTCTGGGACCGAAAATATGTATTAGCTACATTATCTGTTAGAATAATGAATTTTGTTCGTAAAAAACAATGTCGCCAAGTCTCCAGACAATATTGCTCAATCATTTCCTGCTTGTCTTAAGCAAATCGAAAAGCAGCGGACATACACTGCATCCCCTTCTTTCACAATCTCGAGAGGAATCTTAGGCAAAACTGGGCCGTTTCAAGCAAGGCAACCTAATTCTTCTAGCTTACTATAACATTGTGTCTGAGATATTCCTCCCACAATGCATTTATCCTTTCCGTCTGAGCATATGTCTGCGGATGATTTGCTGTAGAAAACTTCAATTCAGACCCCCATCATGTTGAACAACATAGTCCAGAATTTGCCTGTAAATCGAGAATCCCGATCGCTCACGATATCCTCAGGTATTCTAAAGTATTTCACCATGTTTTTGAAGAACAATCCAGTAGCAATGTCCGCAGTGCACTCATATAGAGCTGGAATGAAGATTAAATATTTCGAGAACCTGCCCACTACCACCATAATGGACTTGAACCCATCAACCTTCGGGAAATCGGAAATGAAATCCATAGAAATCGACTACTAGTGTCGTTCTGGAATCGACGAAGGTTGGAGCAAACCTGTCTTTTTCCTCCTTTCTGTTTTATCCTACTGGCACACCGAGCAAGAATTCACATACGCCTCTACCTCGTCACCCATCTTCGGCTAGTAATACAATTTCGAGAGCAAAGCCAACATCCTTTCGATGCCTTGATGGCCTGTCTAGAGAATCATGAGTTTCCTTCAACAGTATCTGCCTTAGTCCCCCTCCTGAAGGCACATACAATTTACTGCATTTGGCATAGATCAAACCATCTTCAATCCAATACCGTCTCACCAAGCCACTCTTAATTTCCTGCAATAACTTGGTATAGGCAACATCATTCTCAGTCCACTGTTTGATTTTGTAAAGAAAATCTAATTCGACTATCATCAAAGCCGACGATAAGCTTCCACAAACTTCCGACCGAGTACATCAGCAACCTGATTCTTCTTGCCTAGCTTGTGAACCCACGCAAAATCAAATCAGCCAGAAACTCCTGCCATCTCACATGTTTTGCTGATAATTTCTTTTGGGACCGAAAATATGTATTAGCTACATTATCTGTTAGAACAATGAATTTTGTTCCTAAAAAACAATGTCGCCAAGTCTCCAGACAATGAACAACCGCCATCATCTCCTTCTCATGAGTTGAATATCGTTGTTTCGCCTCTTTCAATTCTCGACTTTCATAAGCGACCTGATGACCTTCTTTTACCAATATACCCCCAATAGCACGATCAGATGCATCAGTGTGTACTTCAAATGGCTTCTCGAAGTCAGGCAACTGTAGCACTGGTTCAATTGAAATAGCTTATTTTAACTTCTTAAAAGCTCGTTGGCATTCATCGGTCCATTCTTACTTCTAATCCTTTTTCAGTATGTCCATCAAGGCGTTCACTTTCTTGGAATACCCTTGAATGAAACGCCGATAATAGTTTGCTTATCCAAGAAAGGAACGTAGTTCAGCAACCTTGGATGGACTTGGCCACTCCATGATAGCCTTTACCTTCTTTTCATCCATTCTGATTCTTCCTTGACCCACCTAGTGTCCCAAAAACATCACCTCCGACCGGTAGAATTCACATTTCTCCTTCTTGACATACAATTGATGGTCTCTAAGCCGTGAGAACACCTTTGTTAAGTGCACAATATGATCACCCAGTATTCTACTGTATATCCCAATGTCAACCAAATAGACGGCCACAAAATCATTCAGGAACTCGTAAAACACATCATTCATCAAGTTGCAGAAAGTAGCAGGTGCATTTGTAAGGCCGAAAGGCATAACAAGAAATTCAAATGAACCATACCTCGTCACACATGCAGTCTTTGATTCATCCCCTTCAGCAATTCTTACTTGCAATAGCCCGACCGTAAATCCAACTTGGTGAAGAATGAAGCCTTCGCCAATCGATTAAATAGATCAGCAACATTAGGCATCGGGTACTTGTTCTTCACCGTCACCTTATTCGGTATACGATAATCCATACACATCCTCATGTAACCATCATGCTTCTTCTGAAATAGAACTAGGGCATTGTAGGGAGCTTTCGAAGGCTGAATGAATCCTACATCAAGTAAATTATCAAGCTGCCTCCTTAACTCTGCCAATTCTGATGGAGCTATTCGATATGTGGCTTGTGCTGGAGCCCTTGCACCTAGTTCGAGTTCAATTTTGTGATCAACAGTACGACGGAGTGGGAGAGTTCTTGGAAGTTCTAGGGGCATCACATTAATGAACTCCTCCAAAACGCTTGCCACTTGATTAGGTACCTCCACAACCTAATCTTCTTTGATTTCAATTAAAGCTGCAACATAAGTCATCTCCATTTTCTTTAGACCCGCCTTAAGTTGTTTTGCAGATTGCATTTCATCCTGAATCTACTTCCCTTTATTCCTGTCAAGATGTCTCGCTGGTACAAAACATGGACTTCCTTCATCTGTAATGTATAGCCCATTCAGATGCGATACCACGGACGCCTTCGCCTTGACAAAGAATTCAATACCAAGGATCAAATCGAAATCATCCAAGGGAACAGTCATCAAATTGCACATTCCCTCCCATTCGCCCACACGAAGGGTAAATTTAGTAGATCCCTTCACAGACTATGCTGCAGAATTCACAGCCTTAATTTTCGTAGTCACCTGAGTCATGCTTAAACCTATATTTTCCACTATACTGGAACTTACAAAGTTGTTTGTAACACCCGTATCCATCATCACCAACACTCCCATCAACAGTAACTCGAACATACATCAAGCCACGCTGCAGTGTAGCGATGGCATTAACAAGATTCACTCATATGGGGGCATCATCCGAGCTGTCATCAATGCCTTCCAACCTTAAGGCATTTAATTTCTCCCTCTTTAGACAATCTTTTGCATGATGGTGACCGTTGCAAATGAAGCATCCACTGAAACTTTTTGACTTCAGACATTGATTACCATCTTTCGATTTAGGGCCCTCAAATTTCTTCTTATTGCCCCATTTCTTTCAATCTTTCGATGTGACAGCATTTTTCTCAGTATTTTTCCTCTGAACAGAGGAGTTACTGCCCATCTTGTAATCAACAAGACAATATGTTGCCGCCATTGCTGAAGGAAGGTTCTTCACTCCTTGCCTTCGCAATTTTGCTTGTGCCCAACTTTGTAATCCCGACATGAAGTTGAAAAGCTTATCCTCCTCGGACATATTCTGGATATCCAGCATGAGACTACTGAATTCCTTCACGTATTCCCGAACACTACCCGTCTGCCTTAACTTATTGAGAGATTCACTTGCAACCCAAATCGTATTGCAAAGCAGGAACTGATCCTTCAATTCCTTCTACAACATTCCCCAAGTAACAATAGGTGATCACCCTGTAGCTTTGTCATCCTTCACCCGAGTTCACCACCATAACTTTGCATCTCCCGACAGATACATCGAAGTGATATTTACCCACTCATCCTCTGGAATACGGGCAGCCTTGAAGTACTGCTCCATATCCTATAGGAAATTCTCCAACTCCTTGGCATTACGAGCACCATTGAACTGCTTTGGTTCAGGAACACGAATTTTTGAAGCACCTATTGCCTCATGCACAGTGGTACTGTTTAGGGCCAATTTCTGCAAGGAATTTTCACTCTCAAGGGCATCAAAACGAGCATTTGAGTTATCCGCCAGTTCTAACAAATCTTTCATGAACGAAGATTGTCTTTCGTCAACTCCGCTAGCAAACTGTTCGAATTGAGCCCTCAGTTCTGTGTGCACATCATATGTGCATGGACCTGTGCAGCAAACTGACTACACTGTCGGTTATAGGGACACCAACAAAATCCTCCAACACAGAAACTCGATCCTTGAGATTCTGATTTGCGGGCCATGTCTTTAAATGAAACCTAACAACTACAACGAGGCTCCGATACCATTTATCACAGGGACGAAATCCAAGTAAAGTGCTTAGCCAAATTTTTGCCTATGATGGCACTAAGTTTTCACTTAGTCAGCCTACCGATTTGCACAATGTACACACACGAAGTACATGCAACAAAGTAAAGGAAGACAGTATTACGGGTAAACCAAACTTGTTTTATTACTCAACAATAATACAAGACACGAAGGAACACTGAAGGAACACAACATGTTTTTTGTGTCTCATCCGCCAGACATTCTCCTATTTATTGGCCAAAACTTGTGTGCAATTAACACCCATAACTGCCAAAGGGATAAACCAAGCCAGTTGGCTAGAAAATGCTAGAAATCGTATCCCACAACTTTCCTAACAATTGTCTACAGTTTCCACTAGTATGGATTTCGAAAACTGCCCAGCACATGTGCCCCATTTGGACACCCGAATTTGTGGACTTCAGCCCACTAACAGCAATGAGGATCAGTTCATGCCTTGCTAATTTGCAACACTTTGCCCACGAACAGCAAGTTGGATCAGCACATGCCTTGCCAATCTGCAATACCTTGACACTAAGCCAAACTAAAGCATTATTCCCGCATTTTCCTTGCCCGAAATCCGATGTGTGCACCATCAACACATCTTCCCGCAAAATCCCAACATGAGTGCAAGGGATTTTCATGCCAATGTGCATGTCAATTTTCAAGGGGCTGACACTTAGGTAGTTACTTGTTTGCTACCTTTAGGGAAAAAAAAAAAAAAAAAGATCACAAGCGGGCTCTATTCGATAAAGTTTGAGCCGAAAGTTCAGATCGAGCAGAAGGTTTTTTTGTCGAGCAAAAACTTAGATTGGTTCGGGCCAAAAAAAAGTTGGAATCATTTTTATTCAAATCTAACTCAAGGTTCGAGTTTCAACTGGCTCAACTAGGCTAGTTGACCTTCCTAACTGGCTGTATCAATCCTGGACCGCTCATCTGCTCGCCCATTATAACACCAGTCTCTCTCACGCACGCACGTACCCACACAGAGAGACAAACTTCTACACCTGAGTCATGCTTAAACCCATATTTTCCACTATACTGGAACTTACAAAGTTGTTTGTAACACCCGTATCTATCATCACCAACACTCTCATCAACAGTAACTCGAACATACATCAAGCCACGCTGCAGTGTAGCGAAGGCATTAACAAGCTGTAGCAGATTCACTCGTATGGGGGCATCATCCGAGCTGTCATCACTGCCTTCCAACCTTAAGGCATTTAATTTCTCCCTCTTTGGACAATCTTTTGCACGATGGTGACCGTTGCAAATGAAGCATCCACTGAAACTTTTTGACTTCAAACATTGATCACCATCTTTCGATTTAGGGCCCTCAAATTTCTTCTTCTTGCCCCATTTCTCCCAATTTTTCGATGTGACAGCCTTTTTCTCAGTACTTTTCCTCTGAACAGAGGAGTTACTGCCCATCTTGTAATCAACAAGACAATCTGTTGCCGCCATTGCTGAAGGAAGGTTCTTCACTCCTTGCCTTCGCAATTTTGCTTGTGCCCAACTTTGTAATCCCGACATGAAGTTGAAAAGCTTATCTTCCTCGGACATATTCTGGATATCCAGCATGAGACTACTGAATTCCTTCACATATTCCAGAACACTACCCATCTGCCTTAACTTTTTGAGAGATTCACTTGCAACCCAAATCGTATTGCAAAGCAGGAACTGATCCTTCAATTCCTTCTACAACATTTCCCAAGTAACAATAGGTGATCGCCCTGTAGCTTTTTCATCCTTCACCCGAGTTCACCACCATAACTTTGCATCTCCCGACAGATACATCGAAGTGATATTTACCCACTCATCCTCTGGAATATAAGCAGCCTTGAAGTACTGCTCCATATCCCATAGGAAATTCTCAAACTCCTTGGCATTGCGAGCACCATTGAACTGGTTTGGTTCAGGAACACGAATTTTTGAAGCACCTATTACCTCCTGCACAGTGGTACTATTTAGGGCCAATTTCTACAAGGAATTTTCACTCTCAAGGGCATCAAAACGAGCCTTTGAGTTATCCGCCAGTTCTAACAAATCTTTCATGAACGAAGATTGTCTTTCGTCAACTCCGCTAGCAAACTCTTCAAATTGAGCCCTCAGTTCTGTGTGCACATCATTATGTACATGGACCTGTGCAGCAAACTGACTACACTGTCGGTTATAGGGACACCAACAAAATCCTCCAACACAGAAACCCGATCCTTGAGATTCTGATTTGCGGGCCATGTCTTTAAATGAAACCTAACAACTACAATAAGGCTCCGATACCAATTATCACAGGGACGAAATCCAAGTAAAGTGCTTAGCCAATTTTTTGCATATGATGGCACTAAGTTTTCACTTAGTCAGCCTACCGATTTGTACAATGTACACACACGAAGTACAGGCAACAAAGTAAAGGAAGACAGTATTACGGGTAAACCAAACTTGTTTTATTACTCAACAATAATACAAGACACGAAGTAACACTGAAGGAACACAACATGTTTTTTGTGTCTCATCCGCCAGACCTTCTCCTATTTATAGGCCAAAACTCGTGTGCAGTTAACACCCATAACTGCCAAAGGGATAAACCAACCCAGTTGGCTAGAAAATGCTAGAAACTGTATCCCACAACTATTCCCAACAATTGTCTACACTTTCCACTAGTATGGATTTCGAAAACTGCCCAGCACATGTGCCAAACATGTGCCCCATTTGGACACCCGAATTTGTAGACTTCAGCCCACTAACAGCAATGAGGATCAGTTCATGCCTTGCTAATTTGCAACACTTTGCCCACGAACAGCAAGTTGGATCAGCCCATGCCTTGCCAATCTGCAATACCTTGACACTAAGCCAAACTAAAGCATCATTCCCGCATTTTCCTTGCCCGAAATTCGAAGTGTGCACCATCAACACATCTTCCCGCAAAATCCCAACATGAGTGCAAGGTATTCTCATGACAATGTCCATGTCAATTTTCAAGGGGCTGACACTTAGGTAGTTACTTGTTTGCTACCTTTTGAAAAATAAAAAAGATCACAAGCGGGCTCTATTCGATAAAGTTTGAGCCGAAAGTTCGGATCGAGCAGAAGGTTTTTTTGTCAAGCAAAAACTTAGATTGGTTCGGGCCAAAAAAGAGTAGGAATCATTTTTATTCAAATCTAACTCAAGGTTCGAGTTTCGACTGGCTCAACTAGGCTAGTTGACCTTCTTAACTGGCTGTATCAATCCTGGACCGCTCATCTGCTCGCCCATTATAACACCAGTCTCTCTCACGCACGCACGCACCCACACAGAGAGACAAACTTCTCTGATCTCTTTTGCTCTGCTACCACACTCCTAGTTTTTTCTGATCTGGAAAGATGAGTAAGATTTCTTATTCTTTCTTTGATCTCCATTTTGGTTTATGTTTTTCATCATTTCGATTGATTTTTGTCTTTTTAATATAAGTTTTTAATCATTATTATTTCGGTTTTACCAACAAAATTGATGACTATACATTGATCTTGTTTTTCAGGATTTGGAAAAGTCAGCGGATTTATCGACCCACTCATTCGCCGAAGTTTTTTGAATCGTACATCCTCGGATTTTAAGGTATCATGGTTAACATTGTCGAATTGATTCTTTAATCGTCTAATTGTTTTCATCTATTATATGCAATAATATATTTTTGGATAAAGATGTAATTTTTTCATATTTTATTAAATCCAGAAATAAGAGCTGCATCTCTTAATATAATATACTTGCCCTAAAATGTGACCTCAGCGAAGAAGTTATTGGCAGAGTGCTAGAATTGATTATTAGTGATTCTGTTCAGTTTTTCCTGTGAATCTAGTGAGGATTAATTTGTTATTATTGTTTTAATGGTGACAAATAGTTAAGGTAAATTTTTGTTACTTTCATTGTGATTTACTTTGAAGCTATGTTTTAATATGTCCTGTAAAACATAAGTTTTCGTCTGGAAAAAATATACAGGACTAATAGATATATTGTTGTTTAGTACGTCAGTTGTGCCAAAAATAAATTTACAGGATTCAAATGTATACGACAATCTACGCTAATTCATGAGTATAAAAATAGTTTAACAGAAACATTATCTATTAAGAAAACAAATTTGAACACTGTCTGCAATAGTTTATTTGTGCCACATTGATAACCCTTTCGTAGGAATGACTTCAGCGCAACAGATTTTAGTAGCTGAACTTTTGAAAGTGTAATTGTATGCAATTCATTTTTATGTAATGATTTACAATCAAGGCTGTCAAATACAATCTTGACAGTGATACAAATAAATTGATTAAAAAGTTCAGCCTGAAGATTATATCATTACTGTATTAAAAACATAGCAACTGGTCAGTTTTAAACTAAGAATTGGCTAAGGTAATTCTTGCTTAAGCCCATTAGAGGAGGGAAAAGAAATTAACATTTGAGCTTGTTAAGCAGGCCTGCACTATTGTGCTGTATGTGTTTCAGGGAGCTCTGCTTTTTCTATATTGCAACTGATTATCCGAAAAGGTGCTGCCAAGTGGATCCTACTGATGTTACCAATGAGAAAATTTTTAAGAACCAATGCTTTTTTGGGACTTTTAGAGGTCTTAATAAGCAAAGAATAGAATACATTTAAAGCAGAGCTCCATTTTTTTTTGCCAAAAATGCATTTTGGAATGATATTTTGATGGAGAATGTGTGATTAAGAAATAAGTAAAAAGTTTGGATTTGCATGTAATATTATTTGATTAAAGAATGTGTGGTAAAAAATCAGAGAGAGAAATGTATTTTGAAAATAATGAGGACCAAACAATGGCTTAGGGATGTGAGTGAGAAATCACAAAATATTCCATTTGCTTAAAAGCAATCCTAATTGATTCCATAAAGAGGTGTCGGTGTTTAGGGATGGCCCGTCCCCGCCCCGTTACCAGTTTAAGGCGGGGCGGGGCCCTTGGCCCGTTTACTATTTCGTTTAATTTATTTATTTTTATAATGTTTTTTATAATTCATTTTATTGCTCCCATTCATTAAAGTGAGACAATAATATATTTTTTTATTTTAAATTTATTTTTAAAAGTTAAATTATTCAAATATATTTGGTAAACTAAGAGTTTTATTGTTTGTCAAATTTTTTTAAATAATCTTAGTTGCCATTTTCTATTAGAACTAATGAAATTTCGTGGAATTTTTCATTTAAAGTATTAAATTATAAAAAAAAATAAAAAATAAAAATTTAAATGGGGTGGGACTGGGTACCCGTTACCCATACCCGCTCCGGGGCGAAGTCACTCTCCCCATCCCCGACCCGAATACCTGATTAAGCGGGTAATCCCCGCCTCGTACGGATCGGGGCAGAGGGTATCGGGTTTGTCGTGTTTTTTTGACATCCTTACCAGTGTTTGGGCAATACCAAAGCCTTAACTTGAACTGGATTTGCAAATACTTTATTCAAACTTCATTTGTCTGCAATGAGTTGCACACATGGTTTATCACGCTGTTTAGAGTACTCAAGAGGCAGCCTATACATAGCTTGTTATACTTGATGAGATTAAGCATTACTCGTTTTTCCAATCTTTAATATGAATATTAGTATGCTTTAAAAGTGAGGAAATAATAGGTTGATATGCAGCTAGGCCTTCTTTAACAGCCCATAGAATTGACCTCTTCAAGTAGTAAAATCAAAAGCTTGTTCAGGCAGAAACCTGACCAAAACATGTCTAAAAGGACCAAGCAAGCAACGACAATGGGACTGCAAGAATCGTAATTGCTGGAGAGTCAAACAAGACTGGAAAAAGGAAATTAGTTAGTATGTTGTGGAACTGAGAGAACTGTTGAAGTAGCTATACGCAATCCACTTTTTAATATTTCAGTTGTGATGAGTCATGCTTATGCATGTCCTCATCAAGTAAATTTATTCAACAATTTTCATTCTCATTATTATTCAAGCATAAAGTTGGGGAGAGTGACAAAGTGGTCAATGCAGAGCTTAGGACGTGTAGTTACTTGTTGAATACAATGTATGCTCAAGTAATAATCTTTGAGGAGTTTTAAGAATCAGTATAAAGTGGATATCCTTATTTTTGCAAATAAATCAAAGATTTACTAAAAGTATTGCGAAAAATGACTATTTCTTTCGTTATGAATGATGATTATATATTCAGAGGTAATCAATAATGCTTGCTTGAGGTTATACACGAGCAAATTATCAATGAAATATATGGCAGTGGTTTAGCAGAATATTTTGGTTGATAAGAGACTTTAGCATTGGTGCAACAACAATTTTATTGTTTTAAAACAAGATATTGTGAGGTAGAGAACCGTTTTTGAATTTGCTAATATGCCTAATGTAATCCTCAAAGATTGGTTATTATTTCCTCGCTGGCAATAATTACATTGCCTTGGGTTCTTCCTAGTATGAGCATTATTGGGCTAACGACCTAAAATAACACTTGGATATCTGAGGGAGAGCTAAGCTATGTGTCCACTCATTGAAGTCAGATTCTCTTCAGCCCAGGGTAATGTAGGAGCAAGAGTTTAATATTTTCAAATCCGTCTTATAGTAGTATTTCTATTCTTATTAGACTTGAATTTTAGTTGTTAGGAATTAGATTTGTCTACTCTTAAGTTAGTGTTTCTTTTTAGGTTTCAAACAATAATTATGCTTAATTTCCTAGTTACAGTAGATTTTGGGCTACCTTAGTGATTTATGCATTACTAATCAGAATAGGTTTTGGAGTCTTTAAAGGGTTGAAAAGTCTCTAAATTGGACTTATTGTTCCATTAAAAATAACAATGTAATGAACTTTATGTGGCAGTCCAGAAATTTTCTGCTTTGCTTGGATTTAAATCTGAGGCGCTAAATTTGTAGTGTTTAATTTGATCCCTGCCAACATCCCTTTGGGTCTTTTATCTATTTTTATCTTGTTGGTTAAAGCTTGTTCCCTCATCACTTAGCCACTGTTTAGTATTGCTAAAAAATCAAAATTTTATTAGATTTTGGTAAAAGTTTGATGAAATGTATTGTTGAAAAGTTGTGGATCAAAAAAACGGGTTTTAAAAAATGGGGACCAAGCAGGGGCTTATAATATTGAGATATCATGAAATCCCTTCCAAGTGTAAAGTTGAAAATTAATGAAAGATGTTATATGGAGGTTGAAGTCCTTGATCTGAAGAAGCAGAGAGTATTTATATTTAGATAGTTCATAGAAATAAAGTTTTCGATGGGGCAACTGAAAGCTACTCTAAGTTGAGTCCAATAAAGTCTAACCTTTGATGATGACCATACCTATTTTACAATTGTTGAATTTTATTATGGTTATAGGGCAAATGTTCTCTATTCATTTGATTGAATGAGATTCAAGCCCAATAAAGTTTGATAATTAAGTATTAAATGTTTCTGTACTACTTTTGAAGTTAACCAGTATTTTCTTAAAACTGTGTCTTAAATCACCGATTTTCGTCTTAGAATACCTTTTTCAATATAAGATGTTTAATCAACTAGGTATAATAATAAAAATGCATGTGTTATACACACCCAATAGAAAGGCAAGCAGTCTTATTCCTAGATACTTGACTTACTCTTGTCAGAGGATGCACAAACCATGATTCCAATTAATTTAAAAAATATACCTAATTTCTAAAAGCAAAACCTAAGTTATGGGAGAACATAAACAATTCTCGTGAAGCTTGTAAATCCTCAGTATTGGTGATGATGCTGGAAAACATGTAGGGTGGAGGTAGTACAATGTTGTTCTAGCCCTGCATCACAAGTTTCCAGTTTGAAAATTAGACAAGTTATATATTTTAATGAGTCAACTACTAATGAAACAATGGTGTAGCAATATTTAAGTTTGACAAAATTTAATACTTGAAAACTGAAAAGGTTACTGAACTACCTGAATACTTTTAACATTTTTATAGATGTTTATGGTTTATGTTTTCAAGTTATACACATACACATATTTGGACCTTTCACTGGGATACTGATAAGTAATTATCATTCTTTTAGAGAGGTACTGGGTAAATTGGAAGTTCTTTTCTACATACATGTGTACAGTAAATGACTGTATATGATTCAAGAACTAATACTTCATCTGTCAAATTTCTTTATTCTTGTTATATAAGGCGCTTTGCTTACCTGCTTCCATTGTGGGGGGGCTCATCTTACTTCTCATAATTCTGCTGTGTGACATCCCATTGATTGATTTTTTGTCATGTTAATAGACCTGCTTACTCCATGAATTAATTTATTGACCATTTAATGCAAGGTCATGCATATAGAATTTACAGGTTTTAGGAAAAATCTAACCCTCTTTAGTTCTTTGAGCACAATTACTTGCAACAATTACTATACGGGGAAAATCTGCATTTTCACTTACATGAAATAGCATGCACATTTTGTGAAACATGATTCCGAGTCATTTGGTAGTTTCCAATGTACAATTCTGTGTCCTGCTTTGCTTAGGACTGTATTGTGTGAATCTTATGTCATTGTTTTCTTTCACATGAAGCATGATGTTTTGCAGAAATAATGTAATGAACGTTCCACTTCTCATGTATGTAGTATGATTTCCAGGTTCCTCCACTCTTGCCAGCACTTCTTTCAAAGCATGTTCAAGATGGTAGTGTGTCTAGTGGCACGAAGTCCTTAAAAGTATTTGCACTTCTTGGTGCTGGAGCTTTGGGCCTCCTGAGTTGTGCGACAGTAGCTTCTTCTGATGAGGCTGAGCATGGGTTAGATAGTCCCAGCTATCCATGGCCTCACGAGGGCATTCTCAGTTCATATGACCATGCTTCGTAAGCAAATGCATTTTTGCACTAGTATTCTTCAACGGTTTGGGGAAACTGTTACACAATGTCTAAAATATCTGATTGAACTTGGAAACAAAATCACTATGTGGGCACCAATATGGAACTTGTGTTTTTCCAATAGTGGTCCTGACCTAATTTAGTTTTTAAGGTCACTGATTTTTAAGAAAGAAATTTTGAGTGTCCTAAGTATCTGTTTGAATCCATTCTTTGATATAAACTCCTCGTCATGGCTGTGAAAACTTTTGTGTGCAGGATTCGTCGGGGTCACCAGGTTTACCAGCAAGTTTGTGCATCATGCCACTCAATGTCTCTTATTTCTTATCGTGACCTAGTTGGTGTTGCTTACACTGAGGAAGAAACTAAAGCTATGGCAGCAGAGATTGAAGTGATTGATGGTCCAAATGATGAGGGTGAGATGTTCACTCGCCCTGGGAAACTGAGTGACCGTTTTCCTCAGCCTTATGCTAATGAACAAGCTGCTAGGTTTGCCAATGGAGGTGCCTATCCCCCCGATCTAAGTCTTATAACCAAGGTGTCCTTTTGCTCTTTCTAGATTCAAATATATTTTAAGTAACGTTTATACCTTTATTGCTAATTATTTACCTCTCAGGCCCGCCATAATGGTCAAAATTATGTTTTTGCTCTTCTAACTGGATACCGTGATCCTCCTGCTGGCGTGATGGTAACTTCTGCTTCTGAACTGTATGTTTTGTAAAAAAATAGCACAAATAGTAATGATATATTTGATAAATTTTGTTTACACTGTTGCAAGATAATCTAATCCATAAATTGATGCAGTGTACAGTTTTAAATTGGTTGCTCCTATTTTTTACCCTGACATCATTCTAAATGGTGTAGCACAAGTAACAAATTTTTTATTGTTGTGTGATGCTCTGTTGCGCACCTCTCCTACTGGAAGCTCTTGAGTAGGTGTTGTACTCTTATTGGATGTAAAGTCAGGGTTGGGCATGTGTCCAAGTTTTTTTTTTTTTATTTATTTAAATGTGGATTCTTATATTGCTAAGATAAAAGGATCCATATGTCACAAGGCTGTCTGAGTCTGGAGTGCCTGAAACAGGTACTCTAGCCTCTTTCATAAGTCCATTATAACATAGCTCTTCTTTCAAGTATATATGATTTTTCTTTGGATGCTTACACTCCTGCGTCATTGCTTCCATTCTGGGTCAATTTATGTATTTTAGGTTACAACTGAATTGATTTATGGTGAATTGTTTTCTGACATTTTTAATAACAACATAGATTCGAGAAGGGCTACACTATAATCCTTACTTCCCTGGTGGAGCTATAGCTATGCCTAAAATGCTTAACGATGGTGCTGTTGAATATGAAGATGGTACCCCTGCTACAGAGGCACAGGTGACTTCTGTGGCCTTTTGAGTTGCACAATTATTCATAATATCCTTTCAAATTTGGAAATCATGTTATGTTACTTACTCATTGTGCAGATGGGAAAAGATGTTGTGTCATTTTTGTCATGGGCTGCTGAACCAGAAATGGAAGAACGGAAGCTGGTAAGATCTCTGTCTCCATCCCTCTATCTGTCTGCTGTTATTTGTAAAAAAATTGAATTAATTTTTTCGGTTTCCTTTTTTACTGCATTTGAGTGCTGTTTCTCTCTCTCTCTCTCTCTCTCTCTCTCTCTCTCCCTCTCCCCTTTTGCAGCATATCAATGAACACTGAACAGAACCCTATCCCAAAATGTCATTCATGATCTAAAGCCATTAACTCTGCAGTTTTAGAATCACCATAGTTTGCCCAACTATTGTTTTTTCGTTTTCATTTCCCATCTTTAGTTTTTTTGAACGTCATTCTTGATCTTAAAGCAATAACCTTGCGCAGTTTTAGAATCACCACAGTTTGTCCAACTATTATTTTTTTCTTCCTTTTTTTTCCTGTCTTCAGTTTTTTAAAATTATAATGCTAATTGTCTCAGTTGTTTTTCTTTCTGTTCACCCATTGAAATGGTTAAAAGTTGGGTAACCAAAGTTGATTATAAAAGTCATATACAGTAATCTTTCACAGTGGTAACAATAAATAAGGCAATGGTTGAGACCTCTGATTCCAAATTTTACGTATCTTCTACTTGTTCGTATTCTTTTTTCCGTTGTCTAACCTTCTTCAATCGTAATGCTGACAGATGGGTTTCAAATGGATATTTGTGTTGTCACTTGCACTTCTCCAAGCAGCCTACTATAGACGCTTGAGATGGTCAGTTCTCAAGTCCCGGAAGTTGGTCCTTGATGTAGTCAACTAAATCTCGAAGAGTTTCATCAAGATGTTCGGGGCACGAGTAGTAAATAAACATTGGAATTAATTTTAGATCTCACGATGAATTTATTGCATCTTTCCGTAGACTATACTTGAGGCAAAATACAATCCAATTTATTAATTGGTATTATGAGTATGCTTTTTGAGGAATAAATGGTACCTGGTTACTCAATGTTCGTTTTTATACATTGACTTTGTGTCTTTACCCTCTTTTAAGTTTGAGGATTAGTTTCTCTATATACAATCTTCATGTGCTATATGTTGCACCGTCTGGAAAACTTTTGAATGGAGATTAATTTAAGAGGAAATTACA
>CAIGRF010087365.1:19033-33386 GCA_903798235.1 Fraxinus ornus
CCAACGTGCCGACGAAAAGGTGAGATGGTAGGTTTCACAAAGAGACCGATAAGGGCAGCAGACAGAGCACCTAGAAGCAGCTGCAGTTATCTCACAAAGGGGCTAGGGACAAAATCGTGTGTGTGTATATTGTGTATACATATCACAAAAGGGGGCTAAATATATAGTAGCAATTTAGGTCACCTAAGTGGGTCGGGCCCTGAATGTAATACTCATTCAAACTTCTTTTGTAGGTTACGGGTTCTCTGTTTTGGATCGACTATTTTAAATATGATCCTTGTGAATATGTTTCCTTATAGACGACATTGCTATAATCTGTAACAAAGTTTCTCTTTAAAAATCAAACATAAAGGAAGGATCTTGTCAAGGAGTTACTGCAAAAGGTAAAAGAAAAAAAAGCTAAAAATCCACAGAATCCCCCACGCAATTAGAAAACAAAATAAATAAATAAATTTACATGCTCAATAGAACAAATCATAAAAACCAGATACTGATTGTTGTTTCGTCAAAACTAAAAGTTTGGTTCCAGGTCGAAAGGGTCGTTCATTAATACAATCTCCAGAAAAGAAAAGGGAAAGAAAAAAAAAACAACACAAAATTCAGACGGATGTTAGTTTGGTTATAAGGGTGCCAAGGCCGTTACCAAATTCATCAATTTAGGGTTTCTGTATTTATGATTCAAATATGTAAAACAAAGGATAGTAATTCATCTATGAAATTTGTGTCTCTTCAAAAGAAAAGAATTTTTTTTATAGCATTATAATCTTCTATTATTATTATTATTATTACTATACTAAATCAGCATTACTTAATCAACCGAATCTCGAGTTCAATATTTTTCCTAGTATAACTAAAAATCATATTTAATAACAAAGGAAGTCCTCAATTTAACACATTAATTGTACTTTAATTTTCAGCTTCTTTTAAAGAAAATTAGTTTTTTTTTTTTTTTTTTTTCCTGTGCAATGTATGGGTTGTGTTACTTTGAAAGTATTGTTAGCGTCTTCAATGTTAAGGATTAATGAGAGATATGTGCACTAATTGAATGAAACAACCCTAGGGATGGTTTCTAAAATGCGATTTCGATTCGATTTTTCGATTTGACCGTTTTTGCTTACAGTCCTAAGCCCAACACCCCTTACTAGATGGGGTTCGTGTAGAATTGCTGAAACAGTCTTGGATCTACCTCGTGCTTGGTGGATCCCAATTTCAAAATGAAACTTTAATTCTTACTAGGGCTGACAATGGATCGAATTGGCTCGACCCTCGTAAACACTAGCTTAGCTCGATTCTATGGAGGAGCTAACCTCTATTTACATGTGAAGACCCATTCTCGATTTTGTCACAAATGCAGAGACATCATTGATACTTCCAGATGACTCGAAAACTAAACTATCAATGCATGCTCTCACGAGTAAAACGAGTTGCAACACTGAAAAAGATGCAAATTTTCAGTCATGTCAAGGCATCAACAAATTAAGGCTTGCTCCCTATTTCATATAAGAGAGATTTGACGAAGTTTTACTTTAGCTATCAGCACTCCTCCTTTACCCGAGCTTTGAGATTGGGATTGAAAAATTATGCAGAGTTGTCAAAACAAGGAATTGTGTTTACCGATAACAAATAGGTAAATGCTATGCTACACTTGTTACACCTCTATTCGACATCTGCACCAGTGTGCTTCAACTCTATTCTACCGGTGAACAACACTACAGCCCAAGCAAGGCACAATAGGCGAAATAAGGAACAAGAAAGTACATACAGAGAAGTAAGGCACAGAACATGAAAATTAATACTGATATACACTACACAAAGCCTTTACTTTTATGACTCTATTTTCTGGCATAACAAATGGATAATCTAATAAAGAATGCTTCAGAATTAACTATTTAAACTTGTGCATCAAAACCAACCATGCAAACTAAGAATTAATACCCCAAATCTTTCCGGTCTTATATTTACAACTTCCTCCAACACAACACATAACTGTAGATGTTGCAATCAAGATTAAATAACTCGATCTATAGGGTTACGATTGCAGATTTTGTAGATGAAATAGTTAACTCCAACAGGAGAATAATTTTACACATTTAGATTAAATAGTTGATGACGAGAGTTTCTAGGTTTGTAAGTTTTCTTTTACTTTTGGGTCGAACTCTATTCAAGGATTACACTAGGCACTCGGATGAATCACTCAAGATTACATCAAAGAAGAAGAAACCCTCAAACTGATCGAAACAATAAACCACTCAAGGATATCATACTAGCCCTTTACAAATCACTCAAGATATATAGGGCTGAATCCAGCATCGAAGTTCAGCTATGGCGGAGCTGGCTGTTGACCGTAGACAATCAATAATTGTAATAACGCAATCGTTTATTAATATTTGATTAAATAATATTAAAAGTTATACAATGATCGTAATAACTGTTGACTATTGACCGTCGAAAATCAGCGCGTCCCTTGCCGGGTGCTGACTCCTCCACTGGGTACACGAATCTCAAAAGAAAAATGTTCTTACTTACTGAGTTATAATAAGCAACTGATACAGAAATCACAAACGAATTTTATTCACTTGGTTACTTCACTTTATTAAATTATAAAACTGGAAAACCTTTTCTACGTATCCTTTTTCTACTACATTTTCCTCCAGTAAATCACCAGACGATTTACACTAAAGTCTGCATTTTTCGAAAAAACAAATGATACAAAATCAATTAATCACACAAGAAATTCAGACAAAAAATAGTCGCAATTATTGAATTATAGTAAGAAAATGACAAAGATATCACAAGCGAAGCTTATTCAATCAGTAATCTCACTTTTTCTCTACTCTTTCCTACAATAATTTCACTAAACAATTTACACTAAAGCTTGCATTTTCAGAAATTAAAAAAAAAATAACCATTAATCACTTAAAAGACCCGGACAAGCAAAACGGTAATTTCGATTGTTGGCAATCAAGATTAAAATAAAAAAGAAAGAGACGGCAAGAAACTCATATCACTTTGCTCGGAAGTAAGTTAAAGAAAACCACTAAGTCATGTCATTATCAGTTTTGCTTGAACAATGAACATAGCAATTAACAATAAAAAAAAATAAAAAAAAAAAGTAGATCTGGAATCAAAATCAGTATAAATCAACAGAGCATGTAGAAAACAGATGATAATACAATGTGCAAGTGCAACTAAGCTAAGTAGGATTCAAAATCAGTGTAAATCAACAGAGCATGTAGATAACAGATGATAATACAGTGGGCAAGTGCAACTAAGCTAAGTGCATTTTGGTTTATGAAAAGAATATAACAAGAAACCAATAGTAAAATCCAAATCGATTTTTACAGCTCCAAGAATTGAATTATTATCTTTCTATAAACAGATCCAAAGGCACCAAAATATTAAGAAGCACGAGAAATTACCTCCGCACAAACACAGTCGCGACTCGCACACGGATTCCCCCTGACTCCAGGCCGTAGCTGCTGCTTCTGCCTCTCTTGGAAATAAGGGTTCTTCACCTTTTTGTCGGTTTTGGACTCTTTCCTCTACTGAGCCTAATTTTTTTACACAATTAGAGGCCCATGTCATTAGCCAAAGTGACCAACTGCCCAAAGAAAAAAGAAAAGAAAGGCGTCTTCTCTTTTCCAGATCTCCCCTTCTCCCTTCTGGCCTTCCGTCTCTGCAATAGAAGGATCTGCAACTTACCCGACGAGCGGCGACAACTGAACTTCCGACGGATCTAGCATGGGCGGCCATAGGGGGTTGGCCAGGTGCTGGATCCGCCCCTGAAGATATATCTACAAGGACTATACAAAAAGATCTAAAGAAGGCTTCCAATTTAGAGTGCAGAACAAAGACAGCGAGAGAGTTCGAGAGAATGAAAGAATATGAACAGCCAACTCAAACTCAAGCCCTAGTATATGAGAAGCCTCCTGAAGGTCTCCATCCAACGGTCATTGGGGCGATACGTGGCGACATTTCAACCGTCCAGCTATAAGTAAAAACGTATGAAGTTAAAAACACGGTTATAACCAAACAGAACAGAATCCACCGAATAATTCGAAATTAACAAGCCAGCCCAATAACAACAGTCCAACAAGCAAACCAACAGATCAGCCCAATAATACATCAAGTCCAACAGCTCATCATTGTGCCATTTCTCTACGGGAAAAATTCATTTCAAAGAGGTTAAGTATCACATATTTCAAAACTAAGAACAAATGTTTCAAATTTCAAAAATAAGATTTTTTTTAATTTTTATTTATGAAATAATAAATTATTAAATTAAATTATTATTAAATATTTAATTTTAATATGATATAATTAACTCACCCCACATCTACCATCCCTACCATTCGGGGGACTATTCCGGATACCGTTTCTAAGAATGCTCCGATGCCGACAATTATTCAGGTGACTATTTCGGTGACTGTTTCGCCGCCGCTTTATTCCGATGACTGCTCCGATTCCGACAATTATTACCCGTGACTAGTAACATAAAAATGTAACCTGTAAATTTGAACCGTGACTCTACAAAACAACAAGAGACTGTTAATGTTGATCTGTGACCCGTTTATATTGATTTGTGAACTATAAAAATGACTGTGACTTGTGAACTCAAACCTATGACTAGTGAACTGTGACCTTAACAACCCATTTATTCATTGCAAGTTGATCACAATTTATCAAATTATTGGTCACAACTTATTTTTTTTTATCACAAATCAAGAATTTTATAAGTCACAAATTATTTCACGGTCACGAATCGAAAATTTTATAACTCACAAATTATTCATCGATCACAAAATCAAGATTTTTATTGATAATAACTCTATTACAACTCAATAAATTGTCAGTCACAATTTTCACAATTTATTTCATTGGTCACAAATAAAAAAATATTATGATCAAAGTTTATCTATCGGTTACAAATATTCAAATTTGTTGGACACAAATTATTTTTCAGTTACAAGTTATCAAATTTCAAGGTCACAGTTTAATACTTGATCACATATAACTATGTAATTGGTCACATGCACCAAATAGCCACGTACTACCGCCACTAACACTACCACTATCGCCACTTACCACCATCCTCACCCTACTACCGTCGCTAGCACCACAACAACACCACTGCCACCGTCAACACCTCCACTTGCACTGATACGCAAAAATCATAGCCAGCAGCTCCACCACCACATACATCACCACTACATCATGCTCCAACAACCACCCAGCACCACCACCTTCAATCAAACACCGTCGCCTGCTAAAACCTACTACCTCGCCACACTACCATACCACACCACATCTACCACCCACCGCACCACAAACATCCTCCACCACCACACCACACACATCCACCACCCACCCACTGCACCGCACACATCCTCCACCACCGCACCGCCACAGCACTGCACACCTCTACGACACTACTTAAAAATTTTAAAAAAAAAAAAAAGGAAGAAGAATGGATTTGTAGCAGCGGAAGGACGAAGCGGCTCCGTCGTAATGGTGATTCGAACGTCATGGAGTGGCTTCGCAGCAGATCCATAAAATTGATCCATTTAATAGCCTGTGGGCAGCACGGTGCTATCGCAGTGCGCCGCGGTGGCCTTCCTCCGGTAAAGCTGTGATTTTGGGCAGAGAGAAAGGGAAGGGAGAGAGAAGTGAGAGAAAAACCAGGATTGAAAATGAATTAGGGTATATCACTCTTCGAAGTCCAGAACTGGTCGCTGCACGTCTTCGATCTGAGAGCGGCGACGCAACACATTTTCTCTCTGTGCAGCAAATCTTCGAGCGAGAGGATGAGCACCATTGCACCACCAAAATAATTGTGTCGCCATCACCACGACCACCATCACCGCTCCAACAACAACAAATCAGATTCGGTGGCAGCGACAGAGTTTTCGTCAGAGAGAGGGGAAATTGGAGGACATTTGGGGCAGGGTGGTAGAGGTGAGAGGCGACAGCGACCGGTTGAAGATAGAAGGTGAAGACAATTTCAATTAATTTTAGGGTTTGGATGGGTAGATAGGGTGTCGGGTGTATATATGAATTAATTTATTAACAAATATATTATTTAAATATAATGTATACATATATATAATGTATCTAATTAAAAAAATATCTGATTTTTGAGGAATGAAACTTAAAATCTGATTTTGGAAAATGGATCTTGAAAAGTAGGGAAGGGTGTAATTTCCACAATATTTTTTGTAAGGCCCAGACCAACACATGATATGAGAAAAATATCTGATTTTTGAACATTGAAACTTCAAATTTGATTTTAGAATATAGATTTTCAAAAGTAGGGTGTGGTGTAATTTTCACTTTCTCTACACTATAATCTGTAACAAAGTTTCAGTTTAAAACTCAAACATAAAGAAATATCTTATCAAGGAGTTATTGCAAAAGGTAAAAGAAAAAACAGCTTAAAATTCACAGAATTCTCCCTGCAATTAGAAAACAAATTTACATGCTCAATAGAACAAATCATAAAAATCAGATACTGATTGTTGTTTCGTCAAAACTAAAAAGTGTTGTTCCATGTCAATAGGGTCGTTCATTAATACAATCTCCAGAAAAGGGGAAAAAAAAAAAAACACACACACACACACACGAAATTCAGACGGATGTTAGTTTGGTTATGAGGGTACCAAGGCACACTACAACAAAAATAGCCTTGCGAAAGGCCTTTTGAAGCGTTTGCGCGTATGTTGCAAAGCGTAGTGTTACCGTAGAGCAAAATGATATAACCTTTTGCAATGTTTTTTTAATGTTGCTAATAATTACTTTTTGCAACGTGTTTTGAACATCACTAATAACTACTTTTTGCAACATTTTTTAATTGCTAGTAACAACTTTTTTCAGTGTTTTTTGAACGTTGCTAATAACTACTTTTTGCAGCGCTTTTNTTTTACAACATTCAGTGACCGTTGCCGTTGGCGGTATTTTTTTTTTTTTAAAACAACAATTTATGCAAATTGAAAGGCAAAATTGAAAATGACTCCTTATAAACAAATTTTGAAATTGCATAAAATTGATAATTTTATTTTAAATTTTTGAATCCACACACTTGAACATTAGTATGTAATACAACAATGAAACCACAACTAAACAAGTAGTTCTACATTCACAATAGATTCATATCTGCATGTGAACAATCATGAATATTGAGCTTCTTCAAGTTCTTGCACCCTCTTGCTATAGCACACAAGGCTTCCTCACCAATACTGGAGCAACTGCGCAAATGAAGAGACTGCAAGACTTGCAGCCAATGCCAAATTCATGCAGTGCATCATTTTCTATTTGCGGAAACTGCCAGTGCAGCAAGGCTAACTCAGATAGGCGGCTGCATAGTTCAGGACCCAAATTGTAAACAATGTGAAAATAGATTACATAAACAATTCATGAAACAAATGAGAAAGCAAACACTTGGTTCTGATGGGGAGTATGAGACAGGTAGAGCAAATTGCTTACATGCAAGACTTTCCAATGGATATCAAACACCAATCATCTCATCTGCCAAGTTGGCTGTTTAATATTACTGGGTCACACAAAATCTCATAAACTCAACTAATTCAGGACAAATTTTTGTCACAGGCAGGTATAACATCATGACAAAATGAAGATGCAGGAAGAAACATTAAACACAACAGTGTCAAAGGCAATACAGTCAAGCGACTACATGGGAACCAGAAGCAATACTAGATAAATGTAATAAATAATTCTTATATGAAACCAAACATAGATTATCAATGTCTGAAAAAATATATATTATCATATCTTCATAACGTGACTCCAAGAATGGAAGTTCAATGACTCTTAACCGCTGGTTTTCATCCAGAGAAAGAGAGCATTTATTTCATGAAGAATCACGCAGGTAAATTCCCAATATAGCATCGGAACGAGTTAGTCCTGGTTCTAGGCCATCTGCATATACCATAACTGACAGCAAGTCACCCAAATATAGGACTATTAATTAGCAAACCACATAAAGCACCCACCGATTAGATACACCATGCTACTAAACACGTAGTTATAAAAATTGTTTGCATGCATAAAACTAAACAAATAAGGCATTTTTCTAAAGTAGCATGTTTCCATCATTGTAAAACAGGGTTGACAATGTGAAGTTCCCCTTGACCTCTACATTAAATATCTCAATTGTATCCAGGCAATGTGGAATGTGCTAAGACTCCTCCTCAACGCCAGAACTGAAGTCACTGGGCTCTTGCCCTCAAAATTGCAATTATATATTTCCACTTCCGACAACTAAGAGTAAAATGTTAAAGAAAAAAAGGTGGACGCCGATCATGCTTATTCATCACCTATTCAAAAAATTATTTACTGAAACAAATATCATAGTAACACTAAATGAGAAAATATAATATAAGGTACGTTGCATATAGAACATTATTTTAATAAAACTTACACCAGTAGCTAAGTAGCAGGACAGGCTTATCTGCTTAGCAATATTTGCAATTGTTGCAAGAAGCAAGAAGCAAGAAGTACTCGGGAAAGACTGGAGTCAACAACAACTCCAATGCTCAATGTAAAGAGAACAGATGTCGAGAACCTAACCCTCTTCAGTTAAACAAAGACGCATTAGCAACTCATTAACTTTGTCACCAATTCAACTTAACACAACAAATTCCAAGTTACCATGCCTCATACAATCAGATCTTTGTCCTACAGAAACTTCCTCTCCTCAAATAATTAGATAGACATAATAAATTTAGGCCTCAAAGAAACAAGTTGGATAACCAACTCCACGTTACCGTGCATCCAAAATTCCAAGTTCTTTCCTGGATTTTGCCCAAAATGAATACACTGTTCTTGAAGTTCTATTCAATCATCCCAATTATATCAGCAGACCGATTAAGATATCATCACCAACTGTTTTCAAAGGAGAAATTTAAAAAAGAAAGAAACAATATAAAACAGTACATAAATAGTTAAACCAAAGCACAAAATAATAATAATAATAATAATAATAATAATGCAGAAACACAGCATTTTATAAAACCAGAAGACCACGATATTCAGAAATCGAGTTAATTTAATCAACACTCACTAAACTTTGAAGTTGTTACCACTTACTCACTGAACTTTAACGCGTTACCGAACACTCACTCATCTTTCCTTATGGTTACCCATCCACCACTCACTCCACTCCCGTCTCTTAAAATTGACAGAAAATTACACGTGGCTAAAGATTTTCTTACGTAGCAAACACCCCACGTTAAATTGCCAACGTGTAATTAAACCCACGACTCTTCTCCATTTAACTCACGCTTCTCCCCCATTCTCACGACATCTCTGCCTAAATTGAAACCCTGAATTCCCAAATTGAAACCCCTTAATTCCCAAAACCCAAGCCGTCCGCTCCCGGCGCATCATCTCAACACCACAAAGGAAGCCGCCATGAAAAATCAGTGTGCTGCTGTTGTTGTTGCAGGTTAACCAGTGTGCCATGAAAAACCGAGAAGCGGCGTAACATTTGCGGAGGTGGCAGGCAGTGCAAGACATGGCCAAAGTGTTAAATGTTAGAAAAAATAACTGAGAGGCCAGCAAACTTATTCGGCTTATGGATGAATCGGATGGAAAATCACTGGAGGAGGCATCAGGTGAAAATGAATTGGATACTGATGAGATAACATAGCAGACTGCTCCTTCCCACATGACTGTTCCAGTTTAGTAGTCTGGTTAAATTTGTTGTTTGAAATCCTTAAAGAATAAATTGTATTGCCAGTTTAATGGCATTTTGGATACATTGTCTTACATTTCCTTGTGTTGGTTGTGGGGCTGAAGCAGAATGTCATACATTTCCTTGTAGTTGGATTATGTATATGTAGTTGGTTGTTGTAACTTGACTGAATGATCTTTGTACTATTGAATGAATGAATGAATCATGTTATAACTTGGTTCGAAAATTGGATTGATGGAATGTAGTCTGAGTCTTACATTTGGTTTCCATTTTTTGCATCAGATTTGTTCTGTGATGCACCGGATTTGTTCCCAGATTTGCAGTTGGGATGTAGTCTGTGAGGTGCATAAACTCTGTGAATTGTTCCCAGATTTTCAATATCAGATTTGCAGTTGGAATTTAGTCGTCTGTGATGCACCAGATTTGTTCTTGGACTCAATGGAAGAGCATGAGTTTCATTGAATGATGGTAAAATGTGGGATCTATTTCTCACACAAATAATAAGAATCTCTTCCTTCTTTTCTACCTGTTCCCAGAGTAAGCTCAAAATCTACAATTGAATATCCAATACTAAACGGAAACAATACAAATTTATAGCAAACTTTAAACCAAAATTTAGAGATTCAAGGCTAAAACTTTAGTGTGTTCAAGAGACCAAAAGGCAGACTAAATTTATTAGACTTCAATCCAGTTTGATCAAGGCCAAGTTCCTTAGTTTGAAAAATGCAGTCTAGATCAATCATTCTCCACCTTATTTTCACTAAAGTTACTCTCAATTCTCCACCTTATTCATTCATTCATTCTCAAAATCATAAATATAAACTAGTAAAGAGAACTTTGATGGGGTCTAATTAAAAATGATCTTTAATGTTGATACCAACCTTTGCAGCCATTTGCTTAACCCAGTTTAGTTAATTGTTAAAACAAAAGAACTATAACAAGCCATGAAAATGAAACAAACTCAACACAACAATGAAACAAACCAAGTTATAACATGATTCATTCATTCAATAGTACAAAGATCATACAACCAACTACATATACAACCACCAACTACAATACAAAGTTCATAAAGCCAAGTATGTCCTGCTTCTTCATCATTTTCATTTCTATTATCAGCCCACCAGCAATAACCCTGTAAGACATTCTGCTTCTTCCTTTTCGTGGACTGCAATCTCCCTTCCCAAACAGGACTGCAATCTCCCTTATATATGGGCTCATGCTTCTACCCTATTAATAGTTGCATCAACTTCATCGAGCTGGGCGATGTCGTCGCGGAGGGCTTTGAGCTGGCGATGACGGCTTCCTTCGTGGTGGTGGAGATGATGCGACCGTCGGTTGTCAATTTCAGAGAAGAATTGGGGGTTTTCAGAGAAGAATTGAGGTTTGGGAATGGGAATTAAGGGTTTGAATTGGGGGTTTTCAGAGAAGAAATGTCGTGTGAGGGAGAAGCATGATTTTAGAAGGTGAATGTCGTGGGTTTAATTACACGTCGGCAATTTAACGTGGGGTGTTTGCCACGTAAAAAAACCGTTGGCCACGTGTAATTTTTTATCAGTTTTAAGAGACGGAAGTGGAGTGAGTGGTGGATGGGTAACCATAAAGAAAGATGAGCGAGTGTTTGGTAACACGTCAAAGTTCAATGAGTAAGTGGTGACAACTTCAAAATTGTGTTCATTAAATTAACTCTTCAGAAATCACATAAATTATTCAGGTAGCTATCATTATCAAGAATAAAAATTTGTTTTCATTTTCATCATGTCCAAATAAAATTACGAGTACCCAGAAAGAGAAAGTTGAAAAATGAATCAGAAAGAGGGTTGTGCCTATTCGGCTGTGGCGGAATGAATAGATTCTGTTTCGGCTGCTGGGTATATGATAATGGCATGAAAAACGAGGGTTCGGTAGGTGCTGAGGTTGGTTCTAGTTTATCAGCATCTGTGGAGTATCAAATGCTCCAAGAATGTAAGGCATTGAAGGGAACACATTATTAGGCAGATTTGAAGATGGGTTGCAGGATCTGTTCAATACCCTTCCTTTGGTCTTACTGACATCGCTGGCTGTGGAGATTTTTCGATGACTTTCATTCCAGTCTTTTATGAACCCCTTTTCAGCAGAGTTACTCCTCGAGGTGAGGCTGTTGGTGGTTGTGTCCGGTGGGCGTGGTGGCCGGAAGGTGGAGGAATGAGGCTCCATTGGCGGGTTGGAGAGAATGAATGAAGGGAGGCGTGAATAAGGGTAGGTTTGGTTTATTTCTTATCAGCCCGTCTTTAATTCAAAAGGTACAAAAATTTTCCTTACAATTTGTTGTAAAATTTGTTTTCATTACAAAAAAATAATAATAATAATAAATAATAAATAAAATTGGAAAACAGTTTTCCCGGAAAACAAATTCACCAAAAAGCTGGAAAAGTGTACACGTGTGGGGGAAAGAAGGAAAATGAATTACCTAGAAAAAAAAATGCCTATCAAACAAGCCAATTGGATGGAAATAGAAATCATTTTTCATTTTCTATGGAAAAATGCTTGTGTCAAACATGACCGTAAAGTAAATAAAGTATGAGCCATAATTATTTATATGTCCATAATTTGTTAATTTTGAACAAGAAAAAAGTATTGAAATATGATAATTATAAGTTTTAAGCATAGCCAAGACCCAAACATGTGCTAAGTTATCTTTTTATATAAAAACAAAAATTACTTTTTTATTAATATTTACTTATTTTCAATTATAGCCAAGCATGCATTCATGTGTTTATAAAGTCTAATTTATCTTTATTTTCTAAAATGTGGTTTTCTCTTATGCCCTATTTGATACCTGACAATTTCCTTGGAAAATGTTTCCGTTTTCCAACTTCTTCACTGTTTGATTTGCAAAATTTTCCACTGATTTCCTTTTCACACTTTCCTTCCACGCACTTGATTTTCCAGCTTTTCCATGAAATTATTTTCTTCTTGTTTTGATGGTTTTTGGTTTCTTGTTTTGATGGTTTTTAGTTTTCCAACCCTTTTTAATTTTTTTTTTGGCAATTGGAACAAATGCTAGACCCAATAGTAAAAAGAAATTATTACTTTAATGGACAATTTTCATAAAAAAATAAAGTCAAACGGACACCAAAATCTCAACATTTTTCAAGTAAAAAATTATACTAATCAAACACAATTAATTACAATTCTCATTAAAACAATTTCTAAACAATTCAATTCCCTAGAATTCATTTTCTGTCCACCAATTTTCCATCTTTGCAATCAAATGGACCCTTAATTCATCTACAATCGTATGTTCTCCTAATAAAATAAGTTTTTGTTTGATCTCCATTATTTTTAAAATATATTTTTCCAATAACGCATTTTCAATAAAATAATATTACACACAAACCTAAAATTTTCTTATTTTTTAAATGTACATTTTTCAACAAATTACCATTCTAAAATATATTTTGACAAAAGAATTTGGCTCAAAGAGGTCCTAATTTTACATGTAATATTCTTCAAAAGAATCATTTTTTTTTTCCAAAACTAGTTCTTGCCCGTGTGATGCACGGGTTGAATTATTTTGAAGGTAATGTTAGTGTGTTAAATATGTTAAATTATCGTGAATTATAACTTGAATGTTAGATATTGGCAAATTAAATTATCCCAGTAAATGCAAATGTTCAACTGACTGCATACAACTACGAAAAATTGAAGGACAGGACAATAGAATAATACCGAATGTAGGAAAATAAATCTTAGAAGATAAACAAAGTTAAAGATACAATATTTAAGACATTTTATTTACTAAAATGCATGGCGAGCATCCTGAAGTCATTAACATTCATTGATTTGCAATTTTAAATACAGTCTAAGAAGTCAAAAATAAAATTCAAGATGAGCATGTCTTGCATGAAAAATACGTAGCACAAGTCCTAAATTTTAATTTAATTATTCTAGTAATAAAAGTTTTGGACCCCGGGTGCAGTAGGAACTTGTACATTTGCCTTTTGAGCTAAACAAAGGAACTCTTGACAGTTCTTCACACTAATTTGAGAAAATGCATTTGCTAACGTAGTGATGAACCGTGTCAAATTGGCCTTAAAATCTTGTGAACAACTCTTATCACCATCGTGAACATCTTGAACATCTCATTTGACAAGACAACCCACCTGAGCCCCTTCTATATAGGTTTTACACGTTACCAGAATGTCACGAGAACGCTTGTAGAAATATCCTACCACAAAGTCCTCGAAATGCTACGAGCAACACAGCACAAAACTTAAATCAGTATATAAAGAAATCGTCACCCAAAAGAAAAGAATAAATATAAACTAAGCATCAAAATATGCAAAGATTGAATGGCTTAATAATAACAGTAGTATATAGAGAGGATCTCAATTTCATCTTACCTTCGGTGGCCGCATCATACCGTACACCATCGTTTGGAGAAAATGGATAAAAGTATTCTCATTGTATGCCAAAGAACACTTTTCTCCACTCATTGAACCACTTATATTTGCATGTCCGGGCTCATTAAAATAGGGCGTAGCATTCAAAATTAGGCCTTGTATAGAGACCAAAACTTGTAGCATAGTTGATACACCATGGATCCACTTCTCCTTCTGACTACCACTCCAAATGTTGAGAAGGCTCAAGCATACTTTGCCA
>CAIGRF010087427.1:14721-49381 GCA_903798235.1 Fraxinus ornus
TCTTCTCCATGGCGTTGGCTTTAGATGTGCCTTCATAATAATTATCATTCTTATCACTTGCCCTCGATTCTTTCTCAATTCGAAGATGTTTTTACAATTGTTCCAAAGAATAGTCTTCGGAACTATACATTTTTTTCTTCCGGTATCCTTTCCAAGTTCCGAGAAGTTTAGCAATGATTGCTCCCAGTTGGAAAGTTTTCGGAATTTCAATCTTGACTGACTTCAACTTGTTGACAAGCACTTGCAATTCATGAATTTGAGGAGAAGGGAAATATTCTCTAGAAATTTGAAATCGAAGTATCTTGAGATTAAAGATTTCTTTGTGTCTTCTTCTTTGGCTTTGTATTTACTTTCAAAAGTTTTCTAGATTTCATTTGTCGATGAAGTATTGGTGTAGAGATCATATAACCGATCTGATAATACATTCAGAATGTGACCGCGGCATATGAGTTCATATTTTTAGCACTTTTGTCTTTCGGCCCTCACCGATGCGGTTTCTCCATTTGTTGGTTCCGGTAATGGCGTCAATTCCTGATCAAGTATGTAAAAGATCTTCAATGCTGTTAGTAGGAACTTTAATATATCTTACCATCTAGTGAAGTTCGTGCCATCGAAACGATCCAACCGAACAAGGTCTTGATTATTCAACTTGATTGTTGCCATCATGCTTTCGTTCTCCATTGAACAAGATATAGTTTGAGAATGTTGGAAAATGCACCGTAGTTGGAGAAGAAACACACCAAATATTGCGGCAACGAGATCAACAAACATGAGCAAAATCAGGATTAAACTTGATTAAAATGAACAATGAATGCTTGAACACGTAATCACTGTCCTCAAACTATATTTGCCCCTCACGTATTGAAAATAATGCTTGAATATTTTTCGACAAATGGTTTAAAGGATTAAACACTCAAGCATAAAGTCTAATCCCCAAAACTTTAACAGCACTACAGAAAAATGATGAATATGAGGAATCAGTTTTTGATTCTTTGATGTTGGAATGATATATGGATCTCAAGTGTTTTTTTCATGTATCAATCCTTGAACATGAATCTCCTCTATATAGGCCTTGACTAGAAGCACAAAATATTGCCAAAATATAAGTGAAAAGCCACTAAATTCAAACATTAAACGGTCAAAGACGGTATCCAACGGCCTAGAATATTGCTCTACCTCTATGCGGTTGCATAGAGGAGCCAGAACTTGGACTTGAATTCCCTGTTGATGGCCATGCGCGCATAGGCCACGAATTTTCCAGTTCTCTCCTTTTATCATTCCACACATATTTATTGGTTTTGAACACAATTTCTCGACATCACAAGTACACAACATTTTTTTTATAAATCAGTGGTGGTAAGATTTTAGTACACGAATTATGTATGTGTTCTAATAACATGTTGAACACCTCATCTAAAAGTTTAACTCGTTAGAGAGGAAATAATTTTTTTACTTAATTACATCCTTAGCGTGTCGTTTCATGTATTGAGATTCATCTCTTCATCAAATGCATGACACGTGAATAGTTTTTTTCAACAAATGATTGAATGAGAATGATGAGATTACTTGATATGTTTGCTGTGTGAAGAACTCCACCAATTAGAACCTTACCCATCAACTATACATGTACCTTGGATGGTAAAATTATATAGCCATTTGAAGTTTATCCACTGATAGATTACACTCATGTTGAATATGTTGACCCCAACAAATGTACAAATGAGATGGCCAACAGATCTCAAGTCCTCTCATGTCCACGCAAGCTAGATTTTTGCATACTTGGACAAACCGTTAGGCACACATGGTTCTCCGGAAGGGATGGAGTTGTCTACACGCTCTCCGACGATCAAGTCAATTCATGAAATAATTATGGTCGCGAGACAGCTTAAAACGTGAGCCTCCAATGAACAAAAAGGGGGTCAGCTTTGGGGGATGAATGAGTTAAATGTATGGCAAGAATGTAGCTTTGAGAGTCTAAACTTGCATTACTTCTGAATTACACTAAGTGTGAGCTTTTATACTTGGGTATGGTGAATGGAGGCCATTGGATGATGATGCATGTGGCTCCATCCACAGGTTGACCTTTCCAATCATAAGCATCAATCAATCACAACCTTAAATGCTAGTACTACTATGGTAATCATATGGCCTAGCCTATGCCTTGGACTTGACCAAATAGGTTTGCGGCGGCGGCGGTGAGTTGTCTTGTCATTTGCGTAGCATAAGACCTATTCAAGATTCTTCACTGCTTCGCCCTGGACTGGCCCTTGCCATGGGGTTCATGTACAACGGGATCAGCCAACCTCTTCTACATGGGGTCGCTCAAACTTCTTAAAGAGGGTCGTTCGTGTGGGGCTGGGTCGTCCCAGTCAGTGTACAGAACGTGGGGTCCCTGAACCGCTTGCCACGTAACCTAATTGGCGCCAGGTGTGGGTCCTATTTTCATAAGGCGTAATAGAATATTCAATAGAAAAATAAATACGACATCAATATCATGGAAAAAAACTGAACTTTTATGACACTTAATTAAACTTAGCCCTTGTTTGAGCCTCATTCTTTAAAACTCAATTTCCCCAAACTTATTTTTAACCAAACATTCTTTTAAAATATTACTTTTTGCAAAATATATTCTCAAAAAATAGGCTCAAACAGGGACTTAGTTAGTCGCTAATGGGTCGTATTAGTAAAACATTATTAATTAACATTTGATCCAAAACTAAGCAAAAAACAGTAAAATCCTATAGCATCCACCAATCCTTAATAAATATTTGGAGGATTCAAAAGGTATAACCAGAATATGAGAATGTAATAGAGATAAGATGTGAGTATGAGAAGAAGAAACATGATTTTCTGATACAAGATGGATATTAAGCTACTATCGAATTATACATGACCGTAAAATATAGCTTCTATTGATGGCATAATGTAAATAAAAATTTTGTGTACAAAACTATGGTATTCGTGTACGAGGGAAAAAACTCCTTGTTAAGAGAACCCAGAGCAAGGAAGATAGAACATTGCATTGATGTCTTTATGCGTTAATCTAGAGGTGGCTACATGGCATGGACATTGAAGTAGATTTGAGAGGGCACGAAAGCTACTAGCCTTTGGAATTACATTTTTAATGATCGAATGACTAAAATGGATTTTTTTTTTCCACATTTTTCTTTAGCTTGCAAAGAAATGAATTTATTACTTATGCATAAAAATTCAATAAACCTTAATGGCGATGGTATTGAGAAAAGAGAATTAAATATTTGATTACTATTTTGTCCATTAGGTCTAATACTACATACTAAACCTGCACAAACTATGTATAAGACTAATACTTCATACCAAACTTGCACGATACTGTTACTTCATACAAAACATGCATAACACATTCTAAAGCAATGGCCTATTGTTAAACTAACTTCTTATTTTAGTCCCACAAGCTAATTCGTGCACTTGGAAAGAAAAGTTAGATGGCATATGGAAGGGATTTATGTGTAGACTCTCCGATGCTCTAGACTCTAATAGAAAGAGAAAATTGAGATAATATATGAATGATTAAAAAATGGCTGTTTGTACTTACTTTCATCTCCAGTGTGATACAAGATTGGAGATGAAGTCTATTATCGAGTTAGATGTGACCATAAAATACAAGGTCTATTGATGGCATACTGCAAAGAAAAGAATTTGTAGTACAAAGCTATGGTGATCGTGTATTATGGAAAAAAATTTGATGTTAAGAGAACCATTAACGAGATTGGAATGGAAGATGAAGATTGCATTGATGTCTTTATGCTTCAGTGTGGAGGTTAACAGTTACTTGGCATCAATATTGGAGTAGATTTGAGAGGGCAGGAAAGCTAGTAGCATTTGGAAATACTTTTTAAATGATGGTGAAAAAAATTGATTTTCCACATTTTACTTTATCTTGGAAATAAATTAATCTAGTATGTATATATATTAAAATAAAATAAAATAAAAAGAAATAAACTTTAATGGCGATTGTATTAAGAAAAGAATATTAAAATATTTTATTACTACACTGTCCATTATGTCTAATACTTCATACTAGACATGCACGAGACTAATACTTCGTACCAAACTTGCACGAGACTAATACCTCGTACGAAACATGCACAAACTATAGTGCATAACACATTATAACATTAAGATTATGCATTAACCTAGAAGTTGCTATTGTTGGATCTGAACATCCCAAAGATTACTACCATCGGGCAAATAGCGTTGTCACATAGATCAAGCTTTGGAAATTCAGATGATTTTGCTTGAATAAAAAAAATGAGATGGATCTTGATAGTTAGGATGATCAGTGACATAATTGTGGTGGTGATGCATGGAGCACATGGTTATGACATTGGTGGTTGGTGGTATTTGAAAGAGACAGTCGAGATACCAGAATTCATTTGATACCAATTTGTTGAGAATTTGGTCAAAGAATTAAATACGAGAATAATATGAGCAATATGAAAATAATGGATCACACAACCATTAAGATTTTGTGGAAGAGGGGGATAATTTATTATACCAAGAAATTAAAATTGTCTTTACAAGATTTGATTCTCTCAATCTAAATCTAAACAATTCTCTCAAGTTTCTAATGTATATAACAATGATCTAATTGTTATCTTGGATCTCTAAAGAGCCTACACCTCGTGAAGTATACATAAGAGCCAAAATTTGAAATTATGGATGAAGTAGAACACAAAAAACCAAGTCAAAAACCAACTAGTGAAATTCCTCCCAAACAGGTGGCGCCTACACTGGGACGCCAGCCTCGTTGCTGGTCCGTTTTGCTCTCAACGCCTAGGTACCGCGACCCGGCACTCTGGCTCCGTCCCAATGCATCCAAACACGTTTTTATCCATTCCAAAGTCATTTTCTCAATCAAATTCTCAATCCATGATTATATTTTATCCTTATCAAACCTGACTTCTAAACCAAAATTATCTATGTTTCCTCCATGAATCAAACTTCCAAATCACATGGAATTTGAGTCACAAACATAACAAACTCGACCTTGATACAAATTTTATAGCAAGAAATTAAGTTTTCACTCTTCAAGTGGTATTAGAGCCAAAGTTTTTTATGTTTAACTTCATCCATAATAAGATTCGGCTCCTATATATAGTCCATGAGGTTTAGGCTTTTTAGAGACTCGAGATAACAATTAGATCATATTGTATACATTAGAAACTTGTGAGAATTATTTAGATTTAGATTGAGAGAATAAAATCTTCTAAAGACAATTTTAGTTTCTGAGTATAATAAATTCTACTCCTCTTCCACAAAATCTTGGTTGTTGTTTGCTTCATTATTTTCATATTGCTCATATTATTCTCTTATTTAATTATTTGGCCGAATTCTCAACAAATTGGTATCAGAGAGATTCTAGTATCTTGGTCACCTCTTTCAAGTGGTATAAGAGCGAAGGTTTTTTTGCGGTTTCTTGGGAGGTCCGAATTTGTTATTAAAGCGAGGTTTGAATAAGGTCAATTTTTTTAGGGATGACAACTATAAAATTTGAGATTCCATTTTTGTATCGCAACAAGATTATTTGTTATAGCAGATTTTTTGTTTGAATGCTGAAGGAGATGCAATGTAAGGATCCCTTATATATCTGGAAGGTTCGACGATCACTTTGGATGTAGGTGTAGCTTATGGGTGAATAAGTAGTAACTCGGGTAGAGCTGGTTGTGATTGGGTTGCTCGTGGTGATTCGAGCAATGATATTGAAGAACTTCCTAGTATCTCAGGCAGTGTAGTTATGATCTTGTTGATTATGTTGTTGTGGTGATTCAAGCAGATTTGACAACTCAGGTGTAGTTGGAAGTGCTCGTGGTGATTTGAGTAGGTTTGGTAACTTCGCTGGAGCTGGTAATGAATAGGATGATTCAAGCAAGTTTGGCACGCAAAGTAATTCTGCCGGTAAGTTGGGCTTGAAATTTGTTTACAATTGTTGAGTATGTTCGGAGGGGCACGATATAAGAGGTGAAATAATTTGGTGGAGTGTTTTATTTGGAGAATTTTGTTGGAGTTGACGAGTTAAGTTTTATTTCTTACAATGAAATTCGTGTCAAGGTGAAGTTTGTTAAAATTAGGTTGTAACCGAATTCTTGTTGAGTATTTGATTGAAAATACTATTGGATGAGTTCAAGGTGAATTAATTTGTCTCATATTTAATCCCAAATTCTACAGTATTGGTTTTACCTATTAGATTGGGACTTCACCTTATTTTAAACTCTTCGTGTATTAATTTTCCTAGTATGTTGGGATTCTTTGATAATAAATATGTGGTGTACAACACATATTGGAATTGACCAATTGTCCAATTAGTTATAGTCCAAATAGATCCTTTGTAACTCTTAATATTAATCATAGTGAATTCTCTGCCTCTGCCCATAATTTTCCCGACTTTGAGTTTCCACGTAAATCTTATTTCTTTATGATCTATTATTTTTATATTACTGGTATTATTCTCATCTTTATTATTGGCCCGGTTCTCAATAGCATCGATGGTGGTTGTAGTGATGGCTGAGTGGATCAGTGCTTTCAAGTCTTGAAAGATACAAGAAAGAGAAAGAGAATTTAGTGGGTGTTTGGTGGGGATTAAAATTAGATTTTTAATAGATGTGATAGAAGTTTTTGAAATATGTGGTTGAAAAGCTGTGAAACCTACGAAAGATGTGATTAATATTGATTGTTTGATTTTGATTTAGATTAAAATCTGATTTTAATCCAAAACAAACGGGGCTTAACATTAATGTTTTGAATCTTTTTAAAACCAATAAATTAGTATAATTCGCACTAAAGAAAAAGGTAGATATCATAAAGTATTTGATTAAGTTGGGTAAATATTGTTAAGATTTAAAAGTATTTTATATTACGCTCTTTTGGGGAGAGGGTAAATGGCCAAATTTTTACATATATTAAAGAAGAAAAACTAAGAAAAAAAAATATTTTCGATACAATATATTATATGTTAAAGTCTATCGAGATTAGGTTGCATCTTAAAATGTCAACCTTGTTAAGAGATCAAAATCATCCTATGTTGGTTTATATTTTTGTATTTATTGGAATGAGATTTATCCCTTCATATGCCTTGTTAAGAGGAGTAGCAAAAACTCTTATATGTTGATCAATATTTTTATACTTATTTAACGTTGAGTTCATTCCTTAAGAAAGTCGACTACAAGAATTAAATTGTATAAGAAAATGAACAACGGAAGGATACAGAAAGAGACAGGCTATCAGCTTTAGCTTTCATGAAGTTTTAATAATTTTCGAGGTCACGCGTGCACTGAAAAATATATACAAATGGTGCATTGGACGGTGCTTAATTTGGCTACCTTTACCTTTATATGTAAAGAATAAAGAAAATGTTTCTACCTAACTATAAACTGAAAAATGTAGGCCCTGCCATTTGAGTTCCAACTACCTTCAATTCCTCTTTATACCATAACTTTTCTATGTCCTTTTAGCCATTGCTAGCTAGTTTTTGCTGTGAATAACCTGATATAATTGCCATACATCCATTCACAAAGAAAAAGAAATGCCAATTTTAATTGGCACCATCTCGCCGGCACAAATTTGAACAATTCAAAATAATTGTGTTCAGAAGCTTAGTATTACTCGATGTGTAATTATCTCGAAGAGTCATGAGATAAATGAGTGCTCGCAACATTCATTGAGAATTTTCTTGCGGATCCAAGCAAGTTTGAGTAATTAGCATGAAATATCAACAAAACTTTTATTTTTGCGCAATTAGAATAATAACAAGTTAATTGCGATACAAAGATTATGTGGCGTTTAATCATGCTATACACTCGATTGCAATGTGCAGTGATGAGTTGCCGTTTTGTGATTGATTTTCTATTTATTATTATTGTCGAAAGTAAAGACTAGGATTTTAACAATAACAATAACATAAAGTAGATTAGATAGGGACTAACATGTCAGTGAAATGAATACTTAGATGACTAATTTAAAATAAAATTATATAGTTTGATAATTAATAGTGTTGTTAAGCTTACTTCTTTGTTGGAATTCTACTCCACTCGCAGTGTATTTTCTTATTTATTTGATTTTGTTTTATTTCCTAATTTTACTTGCAAAATCCGTTTCAAAATCAATGAAAATGCATTCTCAATGAGTGCTTGATCTACCTGGTACAATTTGAGTTCTTAATTCCTTCAAGGAATCTCTTTCCTCATGCAAAGTTTTTCCATAAATTAAATTATCTGTGCGCACTTTTACTTTTATTATACAATACTTGAACAAAATAATCGGGTGGACAGTCAGACAGCAATAAAGTATAAACTAAAAAAAAAAAATTAACTACCTCGTTAGCTTATGATTAGATAACGATAATGTTACCATTATTTGTACTATGTAGATTAAAAATTTAAGCAATTAAAGATAAAATAATTTTTTTTTTCGATGCGCTAAGGTTCACTTTTTTCATGACTTCACATGTACAAAACATTTTTTAATATTCGCACAAGAGTATTACAAGACTTGTGTATGTTCTTATAACATATATGTTGAACACCTCATCTAAAAGTTTAACTTGTTAGAAGAGAAATAAGTTATTTACTTAATTACATCATCTGTGTGTCGCTTCATGTATTGAGATTCATCTCTTCATCAAATGTACGACACATGAATAGTTTTTTTCGACGAATGAGAACGATGAGATTACTTGATATATTTGCTAAGGTGGGTTGAATAGTATTAAAAAAATAAATATTGTCCATCTACGAGATGTACTCGTATTCTTTTGCAAAAATAAACAATAACAACCTTCAAGAATTACTCAAAAGCTTGACTTCCAAAATTGGTTTTGACATAATAAAACACAATTTATTTCATTCATAGAAACAGGAATTGTACTCTATCCCTGCAAAGCAATCCACACCATCTCCTCCTTGCAGTCAAAATATTGCAAAAGGGAAGCAAACACCACCCCCCACCCACATCAACATCTATCTTCATATGATCTTGATATTCTTTTTACCAAGTCATTTCCACTTTTCACACAGTAATCCATGCTTGACGGAACAAGGGGTGCCTGTGATTTTCCATAAGAATTCCAGCACAATGCCTGCTGGATTTCTGCACATCTTGGAGAGGGTTTTAATTGGATATCAATTAGATCAAGATCGATGCATGGAACGGAATTACTGCAGGCTAAATGAATTGGTTGCGCAGAATAAGTTCCTATTATTTTATCGAATTTGACTCCTGAAACTGCCACTGCTCCTGTTTGATTCTTGCATATGTTCTTGTCACAGTAGTATTGATCAATCATTATTGGGACCTTAACTTCTGAGAGTTGAATGTTGGAAAATGTCACGTTTTTTACTGATCCAAGACCACCCTACAACATAAAAAGATGAATAAGGAAATTTAGATAACATAAAATATAATTGGAATAAAGACATCATGTAAAATATTGTATAATTTGGTCATTTTTTGATTGACTTTTTTAGTATTAGTCCTCTCTAAGTTAGAGACTAGGGTTTATCTCGTAACAATTGCCGCAACAGGTTTCACTGTAAGGCAGGAACGGATTTAGGGCCCGGTCCAGTCCCCAGCCCGTTAAATTTTTTAGGGTAAAAAAAGGATTTTATGTGTAAATTTATATTTTTCTACATATTAGTCCGGCTTACCTGCCATGTCTTGATCCTAGCACCATAAAGAGTGTTTGCCATGACAATGTTTTCAACTTTGATATTTGAGACACATGCAACACTCTTGTCTTTCCCTAGTCCTCCTAAACTGTGGTTTCACAAATCAGTAATCAGTATTTATTCATCTCCCAAAAATCTCGAATTATCAATTTCAGATGCAATAATTACCTTATTCCATGTCCAGGGCCACAGCTAATATGATGGACATGAACGTTGGAGCAGCCAGTCTGTATTGATACACAATCATCTCCTGCCAGAAAAAACGAGGAATGTTAGAAGTTAGAACAGCAAGTAACTTTCTGTTTATCACCGATATAATGTCTGGAAATTTGGTATGCTCGACTGGATAAGACTACAGGATGAAAGAAAACAGGCACATGAGATAATTGTTCATTATCCTGTCCAATCACATATGATGTAAATATTAAACATGCCTGCATAGGTTCTTGACTGAAATTTTTTATGTCTTACCACATGCAATGTTGGAATGCTGGATTTCTACGTCTTTGGTATTCTGCAGGTGAATCCCATCAGTGTTTGGGCTAGTTTCAGGCGCAGAAATTGTAATATTATTGATCTTCACTCCTTCAGAGTTGTCGAATTTTAAGTGACAAAGAGGACTATTTACGATTCTAATATCGCGAACAGTGACATTGTAGCTAGCATAGAATCTTAAAGCCTGTCATCAGTGAATAAATTCTATATCAAATTGTATCTTTTTCGCGAAAACAAATGAAGAGATGCAGAGTTCTGTGAAAGCAAGCCTCAAATGAAACTATATGTTTGAGAAATTTCTTACAGTCGGTTTCATGTCTGGAATAATCTTGGATCTCTTCCTCTGTCAAACAATCATGATAAAGAAAAAAAAAGATTAAAAAAAAAGATTAACAAGGACTATTTTCTCACCAATTTTTCACACAAAAGATATGATCACATTTCCACAAACCTTCAAGGGATTTATCTGTGAAGAACTCCACCAATTAGAACCTTGCCCATCAACTATACCTGTACCTTGAATGGTAAAATTACATAGCCATTTGAAGTTTATCCACTGATACAAACTGGATTTTGACCATGAACCAACATTTGGAGGGGCCAAAATAGTCCCATCAATCTGTTTGGATTTCCATTAATCAGTACATTCTACTTAAGATAGCTTGTATAAACTTCCGAACAAAGAAGAATAAATTTCCCAATATTTTTCAAATGTAGTGTTCGGATTTTCTATGGAAAAGATTGTTTCCAGTTTTTTCTATTTTTCTTCTCAATGAAACAACTAGCGGACGGTGCTCTCAAATTGAGGCTGTACAGCTATCTATCAGTGTGTACTTTGCTCGTTTTATAATTTCCTTTTCATTTATAATTGCTCTTTACAGCAGGGATCGAATAGGGCTTAATTTGTTTCAGTTCACTGACCTGAAAAACTAGGTTTGTCATGCAGGGGCCTTGAAGTGTTATTGGTTTGATGAGAAATTTAAATTCTGAAGGAATTTCTACTACAGCTCCAGTCACTTTGCAAGCACTTTTCCAGGCTGCTAACAGTGCCTGTTTGGTTAGAAAATTGAACTGATAGATTACACTCATGTTAAATATTCAATAGAAAAATAAATACAACATCAAATGTGTATATTCATATGCAATCTGCTTTACCTTGGAATCATCAGAAACTCCATTACCCTTAGCTCCAAATGACAAGATATTGAAAGTGGCCGACCGCGTTGGATACGCACCAGACGGTGCAGGAGCAGGAAAGTTTGCAACATAATTACCATTTCTTTGTCCATTATGCTTGTGCATTTTGCTCTTATTCTTATGGTTTTTCTTCGCCTCGACGGAAAATGCAGCGAAAACTATGAGCCGAAGTACAAAAATAAAAAGGGGAGAGGAAATTTTGTTTTCCTTCATGTTAGAACTTTTCACTTACTTTTCTTCAATGAATGTTTTGCAGAAGAGGCTAATGGTTGGTTGATGACTTTGAGGTGCCACTTTTGTTTGAAACTGAGAATGAGGTGGCTATAAGTGACCATTTATATACTAGATCAGAAATAGCCTTACTATGGCTTCAAATAACAAGTGTACCTCTTGAAGTGCACGTCAAGAGAAATTCAGTTTAGAATACTATTTGAGTCTTATTCAAGTTGAAATTCTATTTGGAAGCTCTATCGAGAGTTGGAATTTGTATTGGACTTGAAGAGGTTGAAATTGTGGATCGGGAAGAAAAATTTTCGTCATTTCACTAGCCTAGCGCTAGCTAGCCGCTTGAGCAACACCTGCAAGTTTTCTCTCGAGACTTTGTTGCTTGCCTGGCGCTCAAGCGACGGACATGTCGCTAGCTTATCGCTCGAGCAATGGAGTTATTGGCTCAAGCCCTTTTCGCGTTTTAATACGTTTTTGACATTTTACTTCAACTACAACTCATCTATTAGGGTTTGGACGTCGCCCTACATAGTTGCCTATATATATTGGCTCTTCACTACAATTATACGGTGTCAGAATAGTGTGAGAAAAGTGATTACTAGAATTTAGGAACATTGTAATGTATCTCTATCTTCAATATTTGTGGTGCAATAAAATCTCTTAATTCTTCAGCTTTTAGGATCATTGTAATGTTTCTCTATCTTCATTATTTGTGGTGCAATAAAATCTCTTAATTCTTCTATCATATTTTATTGTCTTATTTTATTCTTTTTCTTACGATTATATACTTTATTATTGTGTCATATAACTTCAACATCTCAATTCGGTGATTGGTTTCATATCAAGTAGCAATACGTGATCCTTGAATTCTCAATAATTGGTATCAGAGATTTTGGGCATAATTAACACAACAAGTGGTATTAGAGTGATTCTGGTATCTTGTTTGTTTCACAACAGTGAGTGTGTGTGTATTGCTTTGACATAAGATTATGAGCCTCTCAAGAGTCGAGAGACTTAATCTCTCTCATTGTTCATACTCAGCATCTTTTCTAATGATGAGTAGCAGAATGACTAGATATTTATGCTCATTCTGCTTTTGTTAGTGTACTCGTGATATAGTTCATGTTTGGTAGTGATTAATATCATATTTTTAGTTGATTTTGATAAAAGTTGATGGAATAGTAGTTAAAAAGTTATGAGTTCCATTAAATAAGTAATTAAAATTAATTGTTGACTTTAACTTAAATAAGTAATAAGATTTTAATCCCCACCAAATAGAGACATGGTGCTCTTTCCAACTAGTACTAAGTTATAGCATTCTTATATGTTGTGCACTGCTCATGATGTGCAATACAATAAAAGGATGAACTTGTAATTCATTTTTATGAGACTAATAATATATTAAATGAAATCACAAACAAGATTTTTGACGTTTCCCTCAATATAAAAGCTACATTCACTTGTTAATGCAATTTTCATCGTAATGGAAATGAAGAGTACAATTTTCTCAACCTTCTCATATGCAACATCCTTGCATTAAAAATCCTTTGAATTGTAGGAATTTTAGGACTGCTTCGTGTATGGAATACTCAATACACTATCCAATAATAAGACTAGGCAATATACCCATTAACACGTCGATGTGTGACCTAAGGTGTAAGCGTTCACAGCCACTAGGCTCCACGCATACTACGATGTATTAGCGGAACAACTTGATTAAAATTGGCTATTTTGATGTGTCCTACGGAACATTTGCTACTTACAAGAAACACGAGAAAAAAATTGTCAATTGTCATGTCCAATCTTATACAATCCATTGTACCATACACGAAAGTTGAACTCTAAACCATGGTTAATAACTAATAATGCAAACTTTTTTGTTTATGTCCAACTATTCCTCTTTACAGTACTTAAATGTGTTTTATTTGAACAATAATTTACAGTTTATCTTTTTATTATAGGATCATTGTTGGAAAGTCAGTTTCCTGTCCATCTGTTTGTGCAAAGTTCTTAAATTTTAAAGGGCATGCTTATAATAGATTATCCATCAATTAGGACAGTGGAAGTTACAACAAAGAATCAATAGGAAAAGTACTTAGGTTCTATAGCTGTCTTTTCTATATCCTATGTAAATAAAAATTTGTCCAACTTTTTAAAAGGGAACCATGTTTAATTGCATATACAACCACCAAAAAAAAAAATTGTTTAGGCTTCTGCCACCAATTAATTAAGCAACAAAAAGGAGGTACATAATAGTATCTTGTTTGGTTTGTTAAACTAGACAGGACTGAACACATAATAAACGAAAGATGTAGAATAACTTCTGTACATTATCTTGCTTTTTATTGTCTATTTTCACATACAAATTGACCGAGTTTTCATGCTCAAAATTGGGTTTTTGTTTATTTCAAACACGGTAAGCTACTTAGTTTGAGCTTAAGATTGAACATCTACCCATCCACCTAGTCATGGAAAATGAGCCGAGCCAGCTCACAAGCTCGGCTTGATAAGGTGACAAACAGAGTCCTAGTATTCACATCTTGATGCTTTATGAAAATTATGCATGTGCCTCACAACTAGTCTTGTCCAATTCATACCATAAAAGAACTAAAGCTTTACTTGGTCAGTTAGTCGATATAAAAAAAAAAAAATTGATCTTCCTATTTCGTCAATCAGTCAAATCCAGCAAACTCATTGAGTAAAATCAAGCAAACAACACCACATGTGAGGTTTCCACCATGTTATGCAAATTCTTATCTGTTCGGGTTTTGATCAACCCTAGCCTGGTAACTCGAGTTTTTAAATAATGCTATTCAATAGAAATGAAGGATTCAGGGGACTATAATTCAGACTAATCGAGCAGTATACGAACTCTCAAGTCTCAGTTGACAATGGACAATTAATCCTCCATGACCACCGAACAAGAAATTTTAACAGTTTCCCAGGATTTGCAATTAACACGATAATCTGAATTAATCAATCATCAATGTCTAACATACAGAAGAAAATTTCCACTCCAGATTATTTTCCCTCCATCACACATTTCAGCTTTTCCTGCACCAGTATGACTAAGCAACAAGGAAACTGGACGAGAATCTCTCGCAACCAAGCAAATCATACATTCGATTATCTGTGATATTAAGGATTTACATTCTCCCTAATAAACTGCTCTAGCTGAGAGATGTCACCAGTCAAACCAGATGCTTCTGCAACTGTAACCTTGTTATGGCACTGAGAAAATGCGAAGGCTTCTCCAGGTACCCCGAGTGTGTGTTCATTGGCAATATCTGCAGAAGATAGTGCTGTTCTTGATGATCGAAGCTTGTCACTGAGTCACGAAGCTTACTGTCACTTGCATACAGAGGAACATAATTTTATTGAATAATAGCATACTCCGAAACAGAACTCGAAACTTTAAGAGAACCACTAATACAAATGGCTGGAAAAATATTGCTTGTAATACTAAGCAGCACTAAGCTACATTCATCCGTCATATATTGCTTGTAATATATGAACTAGAAATAGGGCTAAGAGTCTAGACAGAAGTTCTAAGCTACATTCATCTGTCATATGACTCATATCTGCTATCGTAAACCCAACAGAATGACACCTTTAACTCACAATATCTGGGTATGAATAAACAAAACCTCTTTCACCTTTTAGGTTTTTCATCGTCCTCTAAATTTGCTTATAATCAAATTATGTCACTGTGTTTCAATGGAGCATTGGATTGTGTTACTTTCATATGTTCAGACCAATATCATTGATTTTACCATTTCCCAAGCGTGATCACTTTTAGTTTTTCCATTTCCTATTTCTGAATCATTTTGTAAACAACTACCCTGTGTCATTTCATTTAATTATGCTTATTTATTTCATATATCATTCCTTGATTGTGCAACATTCTTTTAATAAAAAATGTAGCTTGTTCAATATACTCACACAGGACCCTAAACCACTCAACTTACAACCTAACTTTTCCTTTTAGAAAAATCATCAGCCCACATTAGATGATTGGGCCTTTAGAAGAAAAGTTCATTTACGAAATTTCGACATTCTCCTACCTGCCTTCTCCTGCTGCTGAAGTGGAACTCTACGAACTTATTGAATTCTATACAGTAATCAATTCTATTATTCTAAGTCAGAGAAATAACTTGGCTGTTGGTTTTTATGCATATACGATTTACTTTTAGTGAGTTACAATATAATGAGCATCGGACATCCTCAAATTAATCATTAAAAAAAAAAAGATCTTAATATGAAAGAGTGTGTGGTAACTATTTGAGTGAAAGCTCGGCCAGTTTATAAAAGGGAGAATTGCAATCAAGGTACCAACCTTTCATTTGTTAGCAGATTTGACACAAACTTTTCATTTGTACCACCGTAGCTACCAAACTTTTAAAAAATTTGCAGCCCAAGTCCCAAATAACGGTTTCCGTCAATTTGACCCCAAAAACCATAAGTTGACCCAGAAATTAAAAATCTAATAATTTTTCCTAAATAAGGTAAGGACATTTTGAACATAATACATTTCCCTATTAAATCAAAAATTTAAAAAGCAAAAACAAAACCATAACCCCCACACCCATCACCTTCTTCCCCAACCCCTTCACACCAAAAACAAAACAACCCCCTTCGAGTCGTCGACCGCCAACTCCTGCACCACCACCTCAACGTCGGCCCCAATGCTGCCTCAAAACCCAACACCACCACCTTAAAACCAGCAACTCCCTCACGCACAAAACCCCACTTTAGTCTTGGCCCACAAAAGCTTTCGATGTGGGTTTTTGGAAGAGTGCAGTAGCAAAAATCTACAAGTGGAAAAATCTAATTACTTTTGTTCATATGCAAGTGGAAAAAACTGCAAGGTTTCGATATGATTTAGGATTACTTTTATTCATATACATGTGGAAAAATCTGCTAATGGGAGTCGACTATATATTGATTGTGTTAATTAAATTCTATCTGTTGGCAACGGAGATAGACCAAATCGTGTTGAAATTAATCATTTTTTTCTCCATTTTCATTTTTTATTTTTCGGATTTTTTGTGGATTACCATTACGTAAATTGGCGGAAGGATTTGAAATCTGCTAATGGCTCGTTAAGCTACTTCTTGAAGATTTTGAAATCTGCAAATGGTTTTGAAATCTAATTTTAAAAACCTTGATTTTGAAATTTGCTAATGGCTCGTTTAGCTGTTGCTTGAAGATTTTGAAAATGGTCGAAATTGGGAGTTTTCTTCCTATCGTTAGAAAGCTGCTGGTTTTGAGGTGGTGGTGGTGGTACTTGGTTTTGAGGCCGAGTTGGGGCCGATGTTGAGGTGGTGGTACTGGAGGTGGCAGTCGACGACAGGGTGGAAGTTGCTTTGGTTTGGGGTTGGGAAAGAAGGAGATGGGGGGGGATGTAGTTTTGTTTTTTGTTTTTTTTAAATTTTGATTTAATATGGGAAATATATTATGTCCAAATGCCTTTACCTTATTTGGGGAAAATTATTAGATTTTTAATTTATGGGTCAACTCACGATTTTGGGGGTCAAATTATCGGAAACCATTATATTGGACTCGGGCTGCGATTTTTTTAAAGATTTGGTACCTACAGTGACACAAATGAAATGTTTGGATCAAATCTACTAATAGATGAAAGGTTTGGTAACTTGGCTGCAATTCTCCTTTATAAAATTATTTTACATTTCCTTTTCCAGCTATTTTCTAATGAAATCCTATGTGTGTGCAGTAACTTTATCCACCTTGTTGCAGAGTAGTAGTACTGGAATCTTTTTCTTCACAACACTTGCCTTGGTTAAAATATCATATAGTTACCTTTCACAAAGAAGCATGAGAAGTTAGAATCACCTTCTAAAATATTTATATTCTTGCAAGCCTGTCTACTCTTGAAATCAAGTGCAGGTAACACACACTCCGAAGACAATTTGGTAAGAACTCAACAGCATCCACTACAAAAACAATGCATGCTGCCTGAGGCAAGAACACATCTAATTTGGACGAAGACAGGAATGCCCAGTTACATCAACAACATGAACATGCTTTAATTTGCCCTTCTGCAACGTAACCAAAAAATAGGGTTTAGATAGACAAATCTTACACCTGACTTCTGAAAGGAAATGTGGCAAGGACAAATGGATTTAATATATTTCAGGGACAAGTCTTGGATGCGTACAATTAAACATAGTTGGGGGTAACAAGAAAATCCGTTTTACTTAACATTAAGATTTCTTAATGGCTTGTGCTAATTACGCATGCTAGTCAAAGGATGTTAAGAATTAATCAGCTCCACATCACTTGAGCTTCAGTCTAGATCATTGGTGATTCAGCAGCTCATTTTCCTTGCTATCATAACCGTTTTTTCTTGCTTGTTTTGGACCACCAATCTGTTGTAGAAAGATTCCAACATGATCCATAAATTAAGGAACTACCTAACAGCTATAACTTCTAGATTATTCTTGTAGCAATGCAATGTATTATATATTCAATAAGCTCAATCAATACTATAAGCGGTTCAGCATTATCTTCTCCTTAGTTACAAATTTAACTTGGTATCAGAGCTAGCCATGTCCAACGCCAACAACACTCCTCAAAATGTTGATCCCGCAACTGCACCAGCATCCCTCTCCAGCAGCACTGCTGCATCATCCCTTGGAAATAATCAGCTTTCACCATTTGGTGTAAACCTGACTCAAACCGTGTCTGTGAAGCTGGATAAGAAAAATTATCTGCTGTGGAAAAATATGATTCTCCCAATCATTCGAGGGCATAATCTGGAAGGTTATATTCTTGGGACAAAGGTGTGTCCTCAAGAGTTTACTGGTACTCAAATCACTGGTGAAGCTGGAACCAATGTTGTGAATAATCCAGAATTCTGTCAATGGATGTCAACATATCAACTGTTGATGGGGTGGCTTTACTCTTCCATGACTCCATATATAGCAATGAGGATGATGGGTGTAGCCAACTCAATGAACTATGGACTGCCATTGAAGAAAGCTATGGAGTCCAAAATAGATCAAGGATCACCTTTCTTACTTGAGAACTTCAGAAATCAAGGAAAGGAAATATGAGCATAGATCAATATCTGAACAAGTTGAAACAACTTGCTGATAATCTAGAGATTGCCAGTAAAACAATTACTCATACAGATCTAATCACCCAAGTTTTAGCTGGACTGGATAAAGACTATATGCCAATTATTGTTCAACTCAATAGTAGGGATCACATCTCATGGGGAGAACTTCAATCCACATTAATGACTTATGCAAGTCGACTGGAACACCTCAACTCAATCAGAAATGAAATGGCAGGATTAAACCTTGACCAAACCTCAGCCAACATCTCTCAGAGATCAAGTTTTGGTCATCATCATTTCAAATCCAACAGGCAAAGTATGGGAGGAAGGTTCACAAACTTCAACCACTACAGAAGTGGAAGAAGAGGTAGAAGCGGAGGAGGAAACTCATTTGGAGGAGATAGGCCAGTTTGCCAAGTATGTGGGAAAGTTGGACACAAGGCAAACATTTGTGATTTTAGATATGATGAAAGATATACTTGCACTTCACCAAATTAGAAGATCAACTAAAATTCATCACCTGTAGCTCTCATAGCCTCTCCTAACACGGTGAATGATCCAGTATGGTTTGCAGACATAGGAGCCAGCAACCACATCACCTCTGATAAAGGAAACATCACTTCAGCTAGTGAGTACACTGGTAAGGAAAAAATCGTGGTGGAAAATGGAAGTAAGTTGGTTATTTCACACTTTGGAACCACACACATTTCTGCTCTAAATGATAAGACACTTGTGTTGAATAAATTACTACATGTACCTGAAATAAAGAAAAACCTTGTTAGTGTATCACAACTGACTTCAGACAACCAGGTTTTCATGGAATTTCATCATAATTGTTATTTTGTCAAGGACATGTCAACGAAGGAGGTGATGCTACAAGGGAGGCTTAAGGATGGGCTGTATCAACTGGATTTTCCACATCAAAGCATCAGGCAACTTCCTCATTAGTCAAGTTTTCCAAATAAGTTCCACTGCAACATTTCCTCTGTTCCTACCAGTCAAGAGTCTTCGGTTAATCCCAGTCAAGAGTCCTCTGTTAATTCCTTTGTGAATTTGAGTCAAGAGTTATAAATGTTGATGTATGGCACAAAAGGTTTGGTCATCCATCCAGCCAAGTGATGACTCAAGTATTTAAAGTCCGTAACTTAAAAACTAAAGAAAATGCCATCAAATCATTTTGCAATGCATGTCAACCTAGCTAATCTCACTTGCTACCCTTCTCCCTATCCTCATCACATGCTATAATAACTTTAGAACTGGTGTATACCGATATATAGGGACCTGCACCAGTACTGTCAACTTCAGAGTTCAAATACTACATAACCTTCTTAGATGATTAGAGCAGGTTCACCTAGATTTACCTCTTAAAACTGAAATCAGAAGCTTGGAAGACATTCATCCAATTTAAAAAACTTGTTGAAAACAAATTGAGCAGCAAAATAAAGCTCGGCAAGCTGATTGGGATGAAGAATACAGAATTTTTTGAAACATCTTAACACAATAGGGAATCGAATTTAGGCATCCATGCCCCTATACTTCAGCCCAAAATGGTGGAATAGAGAAAAAACATAGACATATAACTGAGACAGATTTGACATTACTGGCTCAGGCTCAGTTGCCTTTGAAATACTGGTGGGATTCTTTCCATACTGCTACAAACCTCATAAATAGACTACCAACACCTACTCTTAAACTACGATCTCCCTATCAAACTCTGTACAAAAGGGAACTTCCAACTATTGAGCCTTAAAGACATTTGGATTTGCCTGATATCCTTGCTTGAGGCCATACTAGAAACATAAATTCAGTTTCCATTCAACAAAGTGCATTTTCCTTGGTTATAGTGATGCTCACAAAGAATATAAATGTTTGAGCTCTTCAGGTAAATTGTACATTTCAAGACATGTCGTTTTCAATGAACTTGAGTTTCCCTTTGAGTCTCTGTTCAATGTCAAAAATCAATCTCAGTCTGTAGTACCTGAAATAATTGTTCCCTATATCCATATTCCATCTGATCTGAACAATTCAATCACTTCTCCAAGTCCTATTGAAACATCTCAGACTAAACCAACTCATGGCCAGCATCACTTGCTATCTGACTCAAGTGACAATCAACAAGAAAATGATCTTCATGATAATAGTCCCGATGAGGTTGACAGAACTGGAATTGAAGGCAATTTCGAACCAGAACCTGCAGAACCAGCATCTGATGTGCTGCAGGATATTGAAAGAGCTCAAAGTACTCAAAGGCAGCTGAAAATCAGATTCAAGAGAGAGCGGGGGTTCAAAATCAACATCCTATGGTCACTAGAGGAAAAGCATGGATATTAAAACCAAAGGCTCACCTGGAAAAGTCAACTGAAAATGATCCAAACATGTCTGAACCTAAGAAAAGAGAAGCAATTATGAATGCAGATTGGAAGAAAGCCATAGAAGAAGAATTCAATACTTTAACAAAGACCAAAACTTCGAAGCTTGTAGCTCCTTACCAACTTACAACATAGTGGAAAACAAATGGGTTTTCAGGATCAAGCATAACACTGATGGATCTGTTCAAAGACTCAAAGCCAGGTTAACGGGAAAAGGCTTTCTTCAAGCCCCTGGAATTGACTACTATGAGACTTCAGTCCAGTTATTAAACCATCGACTCTAAGGATCATACTTACTCTGACAATTGCAAAAGAATGGATCATCAGACAAGTGGTTATAAACAATGCTTTTCTGAATGAAAAATTGGAAGAGACTATCGACATGAATCAGCCGGAAGGTTTTGTATATGAATGAAAGTCTAATCATATGTGCAAACTCAAGAAGGCGCTCTATGGATTAGAACAGGCACCTAGGGCCTGGTATGACAAACTAAAAGCTACATTCTTGAGTTGGAAGTTCAAGCAATCTGTGGCTGATACATCTTTGTTATTTTTCAAGAATGAAAGGCAGACTATTTTTGCTCTCATTTATGTATATGATATTGTCATAACAGGCAATGACAAGGACCTAGTACAGAGCTTTATAAGTTCACTTAACAGAAAGTTTGCACTGAAGGCTATGGAAAGGTTGCATCATTTTCTTGGAGTTGAAGTAGTGTGGCATGATTCAGGCATTCACCTCACTCAAACAAGATATATCACTAATTTGCTTAAAAGATTTAAGCTGGAAAATTTAAAGCCATGTCCTACACCTATTCATGTTGGCAAAACCATCTCCAAATCTAATGGTGAAGTGTTAGGTGAACCCTTAACCCACAATTGGGGCATTGCAATACCTTTCACACACTAGACCATATCTCACATTCATTGTCAACAAATTAAGCCAATTTCTGTAGTCTCCAACTTCTACTCATTGGCAAGCCTTAAAAAGAGTGTTAAGATACCTTAAAGGCACTACGAATCATGGTTTATAGATGCAAAGAAGTGACAGGTTAACTCTAAATGGCTATTCAAATGTTGATTTGGCCTCTTGTCCGAATGATAGAAGTTCAACAACGGGTTATTGTATCTATTTAGGTGATAACTTGATATCTTGGTCTTCAAAGAAACAGCATGTAGTGGCTCGTTCAAGCATAGAATCTGAATACAGGGCACTTGCTTCAACTGCTTTAGAAGTTACATGGATTCAGTCATTATATCAGGAACTTGAACTCCATTAGCTAAAATTCGAACTCTGTGGTGTGACAACATGAGTGCAGGAGCTTTGGCTGCCAACCCAGTTTATCACGCTAGAACGAAGCACATAGAGTTAGACATCCATTTCATCAGAGATAAGGTGCTGGCAAGGAAGCTTAAAGTGAAATATATACCTACCTCAGACCAAATTGCAGACTTGCTGACTAAAGGGCTGAATCACTCGAGGTTTCTCTTCTTAAAAGACAAGCTTGGAGTCACTTGTGTACCATCTAGCTTGAATGGGGTGTTAAGAATTAATCAGCTTGAGCTTCAGTCCAGATCATTGGTGATTCAGTAGCTCCTTTTCCTTGCTGTCATAACCGTTTCTTTTTGCTTGTTTTGGACCACCAATCTGTTGTAGAAACATTCCAACATGATCCGTAAATTAAAGAACTACCTAACAGCTATAGCTTCTAGATTATTCTTGTAGCAATGCAATGTATTATATATTCAATAAGCTCAATCAATACTATAAGCGGTTCAGCATTATCTATTTATCTTCTCCTTAGATACAAATTTAACTAAAGACACACAGAATATAGGCAAGTTGTCGGTAAAAGAATGAATTACCTTGGTCGTTTTAGAGTGTAGTGTAAAAATGCCTTCATTAGGTTCCATTGAGGTCACAATACTCTGATGAGATGAACCGTCTCGAAGCTAGTACAGGCAATATATGATGTCTTATAGTAGCATTACACCATGAAGTTCATGCTCGTTTTAATTTGTCCAAAATTATCGATCACCATATCCATTTTTTGTATGCGTACCTGGCAAAAAATAATGGTTTTCCCACTTCCACCAAGTCCAGTTAGCAACTTAGCACAATTGTATTAGATGATTTACGTTTCAACAATCGACTTGCAGAATCACAAAATGTCCTTAGAAATCGCATTTAGCCTTCTATAAGAGACAGGCATTAAAGGGAAAAGAAAGAAAAGAAAAAGTTGTTGAGCATATATTGTTGATGCCTAAGACTAGAAACTGGTAAACCTTGTGAATTCAATAAAAGAAATACTGAACCCCCGTTTGGTACAGATTCCTTAAAATTTATTTTCAATCACATTCTCCTAATAAAATGATTTTAGAAGTGAATCCATAACTTTTCAATTACATCTAAGCCAATAATATGTCGAAATTTTGAATCTTCTTATGGAAACTAAAGAAAATAGCTTAATTAGTAGAACCTAGAAAGGATAACGAGAATAGTTCAAATCTGGTTTTTTGTTTTTGGGAAAGGGTGTGGGGATTTGAAGAAGACGAACTGTTTGATTTTTATTTTTTTTAAATTGTTTTATTATAAAATATATAAATTTACTATTTTTTCCTTCACTTAATTTGTCAACTTCAGTCAAATTTTTAACTTTGGTTGGCTAACGGATTCTGTCAATGGACTCCTACTGTAATTGAAGTGAAAGATTTAGGGATGTGGCCACAAAAAATAAAAGGTTTGAATGTAATTTGCAGCAAATTAAAAGGTTTGGAACATCAGCTACAATTTTTCAGAAAAATAATAAGTAAAAATGAGCTAAAAAAATTATAACCCCTGTTTGGGCTTCATTCTATAAAGATACATTTTTCTCTTTTATTTTTCAACCACACATTCTCCAATATAATAATATTACAGTAAAATCTAAATTTTTCCTTATTTTTTTAACCACTCATTCTTCTAAAATTACTATTTTAAAATAAATTTTTAATGGAACCCAAACAAGGGCATAGCTTATCGAATAAGAATATGTTTACTATGCTCAAAAGAAAACTAAAAATTGCATATACATATGATTTTTGCAAGAATATCAAATATTTGATTTGTTCAATAAATCATTGATTCGTACCCAAATACTAATTTGGATTGAAAATTGAAGAAAATCTCAACTATTAATATTTCATTCCAATTCGAGAGAGGGCGGGAGATTTTGGGGGATCAAAGGGTTTTCCATGACAAAGTCTCATAGAATAAAGACCCCAATTACATGAAGATTCAAGAAAATAGGTAATTATCGAAAACAGCCCATAAGCTGGGCTTTATAGTTAAAAAAACATAATTATTACAATTTTACCAAAAATAGCAAAATCTCAATAATCATACCAAAAGAAAGTATATAATAGAAGAAATAATATCCCAAAAATTTGGCTCAAATTGGGTTTATAAATCTATAGTAAAAAGGCAAACGAAATATTACCAAAAAATGAAAAAAAAAAATAACTAGAATTAGGGATTCGGAACGAAAAACAGCGGATTTTACCCTCGAAATTGATGCACACTGAGCGAAGCTAGGTGATCACGACATGCGCGCCGAAAAAAAACTTTCCAAATTGGGGTCATGAGCGCGATTCTGATAACCGTGGCCAAAGTTATGGTCAAAATACCAAAATGTGTCCAAAAATTGCCCTAATTAGGAAAGATCGTCGATTACTTATCATTTTTGTGTTAATCCGTCAACTAAAGGTATCTCAGCGCCATCAAGAAGCTATCGGACAACTCGACATCATCTGACTCGGATCCTCCTGCATCAGAAACCTTCACATGACCAAACAAGCCATTAGTGCTCTGCTCTTCTTTAAATATCATATTCGTAAGCTGAGAACTCCTATTCGATTGCTCTTATAAAACGAGTCGAATCATATTTATACGTCTGAAAAAGTGGGCCAAATTACCGAAAGGGACTTGACAAAATGAGGACTCGTGGTGAAGAAATCGATCTTCCCATCGAGGAACGAATTATATATATCATACGTGATCGAAACCTTAAAAAACTTGCTCGAAATATACGGTGAAAATGGACATTGTTGCCTATTTTCTGTTCCGTTTTTAGGTACATGGACCATGACAAGCATATGCAAAAAGGCCATTGAGTGCATCACTGTACCTGCGTAAACATGAACACTTTTTGTTGGGCTAAAAATTGGGCCACACAGTAATATCATAAGTGAAAATGGGGCCCACCAGCCCAAGTGAGATTCCTTGTGTCAAGTTCGTGGACCCCAGTAAAATAATTTTAGTTCTTATCTAACTATAAATATTGCCTTTTTCACTATCGATATAATTAAAGCAATTGTGCTACATAAGAGGTTCAAAAGTAGAGAAACACGTGTCGACACATGATTGGACAGTTTAAAAAAAATAAAAATACAATACTCAATTATTATCTGTCACATCACCCCGTCTTTCCATTCTTATCCGTCTTTCCATTCTTATCCTTGAGCATGTTCAAAGAGTATTATTGTAATTAAAATAACAATGTTGTTCTTCGAGTTGATTTTACCTCTCAAGACCATAAACAATGATATCTTTTCAACCCTATCAAGTCCCATGATTTGGTGTTTCGTTAGATGCCAACCATACATGAATTAAGGTATTCTATTGGCCCTCATAATAAACACTGTACACATGTCGTATCGAAAATGAATTTAACATGTCATGAGATTATGTCTTGAATATGTGATTTACACGAATACAATTTCTTTGCACCCGAGCCTAGCCCATGATTTGGTTCTTCGTTTAGACTACGGCCATACTCGAATGAAGGTATTCTATAGACCCTGGTAATAAACATTGTGCATATGTCATACCTTGATGAAGAATTGAAAATGAATTTAACATGTACACGAGATGGCGTGTTGAATATGACATTTAAATGAATGCATGTAGTTAATCTCGAATAATTTAAACTTTTCATGTGAAATGATTTACAAAATTGTTCAGCGCTTAATTTATTATGAGGATAATAAAGATTTCTTTTCAACTTGAGCACGACCAATTATTTCACGCTTCAATGGGATTGCGGCAAACTTGAACCCGAATACTTTATTTGGCCTTGATAATTAACTTTGTCCACACATCAAATCTTTAATGAAAAATAACTTCAATCTTTATTTGATCGTGTGTGAATAAAATTTAAACTCTTAAACTAGGTGATTAACTATTTGCGCCTTCTGAGATATAGCTTAGTGGTGCAAATGACAGGAGTGAGGTAGTCTCAACTAAACTGCCAGTCGTAATGTCAGGATTCGATTTTTGCCTCTAACAAGGTTTGTAATTGGACTCTTTATGGGCACCAGTATGATAGTTCTGTACCCTGACCTACTGAAGCACATCCAGCGATTTACCTCATCTACGATATTCTAGGGACGGGGCGGTGGGGACCCTCAAGGTTGGGGTTCAACCTTTTTTTTAAAAAGTCGCATATAGTGGAGCTTTTTTTTAGTATAAAAAGTTGAGGGCCTCAAATGTTTTTATTTTTATTTTTATTTTTATTTTTATTTTTTATCTACTTTACATTTTCCAATGCCTAGAAAATACCTTTTGAATATGAAAGTATTATCGGGGATAGCAATTGGAATTTCTGTTTTAATGGAATTAAAAATTAATATAAAAAGATTAATAAATGTTTAAATAAAGAATTAAATCAGTTATGAGTAAGTGGGTGCTAGAGAATATTCAGCTTTTCCAATGCGACAAAAATACCCTTGGGTTTGTGTGTTCACAATTGAGCACATTAAGGCATTAAAATATAAAATTATTATGGCCTTTGTTTCTTAGATTGGGTGATTTGTCATAAATGTCCTCCAACTACAAAATTCATTCATTTTGTAACTTGCTACATTTTATTTTTTATATTCTCAAGTTTCGAGTTTTAGTTATTACACATTTTAAAAATGAGCCTGAACATCGACATGAAAAAGGTCAAAGTCAAATTGTCGAAGTAGTGAGCAAAAACTAAATAAGATATTTGTTTAATTTGAAAAATTTGTAAAATTGATTTTTAGGAAAACTAGCTGGTTTAGTTTTTTTTTTCTTATTTATTTTTCTTTGTAACCAAATCAATTTCTGATTGAATCGGTATACTATATCCAGTTTGATACTCATGAACATAAAAAATTACTTGAAATTGAAACGGATTAACTTTGAAATCATTTTCTATAGTAGAAGCAACTATAATAGCATCAATTCCCATCAAATACATATATATAGAGCTCGACTTATACACACTTTGGTTCGTTCAAACTTTGATATCTTTTTAGTCGGATGGAGTACAAATACTTAAATAAAATTTTATTCGATATATTGTATAAGGGCATAAGGGCATTTTGGAGACTTTACCTCTTTCACAAATACACACAAGGCACACGGTCACGGTGTCCAAGAAAAGAATATGGTAAAAATACAACCTAGCCAGCACCACATGCGCATTTTAGAGTGTTTCATGGGAATTCTAAATATTCTTTCTTGTTTACCCCTCTACTGTCTACTATTTACCTAATCACCCACCAACTTGTCTTAGGAATACATTATTGCACAATAAGTTAATAAACATGAATAAAGTTTTTTTTTTTTGCTTTTTTGACTCATCGTCGTATTATTTATAAAATGCAATAATCACCTTAAAACACGTTTGGAAAGTATTTATTAATAATCTAAATAATAAATAAATAGAATCGAGTAATAAATGATAGGATAACATTTGTGAATATTTTAAAATATATGAATAAAAAGCTGACTTATGTTTTTATAAACATAAGCCAACCATAGGCCATCTCTATCTTTCATATATATATATATAAATAAAAGTATTCAATCTTTATTTTTTATAGCATTTTCTAATACTTCAATCTTAATATCTGTGGTGCATATAATTCAAAATAATTGTTAAATGACGAGAACAGATGAATCATGAATCATCTCTACCTTAAGAAAGAAAATAGAAAATTAAACAGGAAAATAAGAGATATAAATTAAAACTCCATCTTCATTATATCTTTGGATCCACTAACCTTCTGTTTAATCTTCGTTTTCGTAACTGCTGTGTAAAACTTTTCAATTTTTAGCGTTATAGTTCCATTAACATGATATTATACAAAATTATTGCTAAATTTGCATTAGAAAATACAGGCTTACCCTATACTTTGATAGAAGAAAAAAAAAAACAAAAAATCACATTCATCATCTATTTAGTTCTAACTCTAGCACCACCATCGTGTCACGTTCATGACGTGAAATTTTGGTGAGTTGGCATCATTGTCACAACCATGTGTTCAGTGCTAATATTTAGTTGTCAAGCTAGTAAATAACATCTACTTAACAGAAGTAGATAGAATGGTGAAACCTTCAAATTAAAGTTTAGTAACTCAATCATAACAAAGTAAAGTTGAAGGACCTAATCGAGATTTTGATAAAGAATAAAAGATTAATAAGTAACAAATAAAAGGCGTATTATAGCATGGTGGGCCATACCTGCCTAAACATAAGATAACAAAATCATTTTAAAAACTGCAAGAAAAAATTAAAAAAGTTGAAAGGCCAACAGAGACTAGGACAAGCCAAGCATGTGACCTGCCAATAACATATCTGCAAAATTTTCCTTTGCTTTTTGCTTTTAAGACAATCTCATTGTTCTATCTAATCAATCCAACGCATCCCTTCAGTCCAAATCACTGAATAAATAGCTTTTAATTTCCATTTTGTTGACCTAAATCAAAAGATTTGCACATTTAAGACTGCCTTTTTGTTCGAATTATTTTATTCGTTTCACAGTGTCCACATATGCATCTGTGAAGGTCGGGCCTTATGTTTTGGACTTTTGTAGTTTGTATTTTTCTGGTAAATAGCACAGTACAGTAGTAACATGCTTAAATTACAACTTGATAAAGATTTTGAAGCTAATCTTGAACGATTATGGTGTGAAGAAGTTAAAAATCATTTGCATACAGGCAAATAAAATTTTGTGGGGATCAGTTACAATCCCAGATCTCAAGAGTAGGAAAATTTCAAGTTCAGTTTTCCGTTCTTTCTCTAGAAATTTCCCTTCATTTTCTTGGATTTTCTCCTGTCCATTTAGTGCAAGTCTCTGTGTAATTGTGCAAGACTGCAACTTTATCATCTGGGCTCTGTTTTTATCTCAAATTTGTGTAGTCTTTGAGCTCAAAACTGGAATTTTGAGCTTCTTTTGGAGAAAATTAAGATTTCTTAATAGGGTAATCAGAAAATGTGGAGGCAGTTCATTCATGTGAGAATGGCTTATTCTTCGGAGGTAGCCAAGATTTTGCAAAGTTAATTTGGCGTGAGAATTATCTGAGTATGGAAAGTAACAAATCTCTGCTGTGGAAAGTGGGATTGCTGGTTTTGTCATTGATAGATGGTTCTTATTCAACACTATCTCCTTCTGGTATCAACTATGAAGGTAAAGTTTTTTCTTTGTGTTTCTCTTTTGATTTGATTTATTTACTTCTAAATTTGATTGTAGTAAAATTGGTCAAGAATCCATTTTCCCTCCTTTTGTTTTTGGAGTTAGAAATACTGTGGGCCTGTGGCCTCAATACCTCTATATTTTTTAATTTTTTGGATGATATGTATCTCTAATTTTGAAGATTGAATTCTTTTTCTTTTACTTTATACAGTTGTAGCTTTGATGGCTATAAAGAGTGATTTACATGATCCACACGAAGTTTTGGAAAATTGGGATGCTAATTCTGTAGATCCTTGTAGTTGGAGGATGGTTACTTGTTCCCCAGATGGATATGTTTCTGCTTTGTAAGTTGGTCTACCATTCTATTTATTTTTAGAGAATTGATTGTTGTAATTCTTTATTCTTGAACAATATGTGCTCATTATATACAATTTCTTGTTGGTCTTCATCGTTGTTAGAGGATTACCAAGTCTGAGTTTGTCCGGAACCTTATCGCCTGGAGTTGGGAACCTCACTAACTTGCAGTCAGTGTAAGTTTTCTAATGTCATTTGTCCAGCTTTAATTATATGCTGTGTTTATGCTCCTTTATTGCATCGTAGTTGGACTATGTGGAGCTTTACATACTTTCACCTATCTCCTCAACTGCGATAAGCTCTTATGGTGTTGCAGGATAGCAGTAGGCCCCTCTAGCTTTGGGGTGGGGTGGGGGGGGGTTCGTATTTCTCCGTGAGATAAGACAAAGAGGTGTGAAGAAAATCTTGTAAGGAAGTAGCTTCACATTGAGGGCGAACTATTACAAGTATACGTGTTTTTTCTGTCATTCATTTAGCTCAATATTGCTCCCACAGGATTGGGATTAGGGCGTATACCTAATAGCTGTATGTGAATCTTCCCCTCAAGCAAAATATTGAGCTTGAAGATAAATAACTCCCAGTCTTAAATGTGTCATCCTTTGATGGCTAATGCAGAAGCCGTGATGTTATGATTAAGGTTTTCACATGCCTCTGTAGGTTGTTGCAAAACAATGATATTTGGGGTCCTATTCCTGCTGTGATTGGGAAATTACAGAAACTTCAGACACTTGATCTCTCCAACAATAATTTTAATGGTGGACTTCCAAGTTCTCTCGGGGATCTCAAGAATTTGAATTACCTGTGAGTTATACGGATTTTTCCAATCTTGACTATCTAAAGATTTTGCAGTTGGATATTTCCATTGACTTTGGATTGGCTCGTGTAATTGTTTTTCGTGCAAGACAGGCGCCTCAACAACAACAGCTTTACCGGATCAATTCCCGACTCTCTAGCCAAACTTGAAAGCCTCTCTCTGGTGTATGCTTTCACGCGTTTCTTGGTTCTACCTGTTACTCAAACTGATGTTGAATTATCTAGGGAAGAAAATTAGTTTGTTTCTTTACTGTTTGTGTTAAATACTGACAGACATTACTTGATCGCAGGGACCTATCTTTCAATAACGTGAGTGGTCCCTTGCCAAAAGTTTCTGCTAGAACATTCAAGTAAGTTACTCTATCTATACCAATTTGTATGCTAGTCTCGTGGAATAAGTTACATACTAATTTAAAGTAATCACATCGCTTTACACGACTTTCAGAATAGTTGGCAATCCGTTGATTTGCGGGCAGAGTTCTGAAAACAATTGTTCGTCCGTCTATCCAGAACCGTTATCCTTCCCTCCAGATACAGTGAGAGGTATGTATTTAATCCTCTGATGTTGGTGAGTTCTTACACACGAAGAAATAGTAAGAAAAAGAAAAAGTCCTTCCACATTGCTATTTTATGTATTAAGAGTAGCATGTTTTAAATTTATATTTGATTTCTAGGTCAATCAGAATCTGGAGTCAGAAGTCATCATGTTGCCATCGCTTTTGGTTCAAGCTTCGGTGCAGCTTTAATAGTTATAGTTGTTATTGGGTTGCTTGTCTGGGGGCGATATAGACGCAATCAACAGATTTTTTTTGATGTTAATGGTAACGTTTCCATGTACTATTTGGATGAGCTTTTTATGATATATATTCATATTTTTCTTAACTCCATATAGCTATATGCTTTACGATACAATACTATAGCGTACTTTAAGAATCCTAGTATAGAATTGGTTACAAAAACTAATTTACAATAAAATAAGAAGGTTCTACATGTGAATATCAGAAGGGATCTTTTAAATAAAATAGCTATTAGCTATGATTAGAGCATGTTTGTCAAAGCTTATAAATGCTTATAAGTTGTGGGTCCCAATGAATGTGTGTTAAAAAGTAGATAAATTTTGTAAGTCCTACAGAATGTGGGATAAAAAATAAAGTTTGATCAGTTTATAAACAATTGTATGCTATGATAAATATGCACGCCTTTGCTAAAATCAACAGCAGAATAATTATCATAATTTAGTTTTGCTCTTCGTATATTATATATCTTTATATGTCAGCCTAGCTCTCTGCTCTTCCCCTGGTTCGTTAGACATAGTGTTATCCTTCACTTTCTCCTTCTTTATTCGGCCTTTTAACCAATGACATGTTTATTGGCAGATCAATATGATTTAGAGGTATGCTTAGGTCATTTAAGAAGGTATACTTTTAAGGAACTCCGAGCTGCAACCGACCATTTCAGTTCAAAGAATATTTTGGGAAAGGGAGGGTTCGGGATTGTGTACAAGGGCAGCTTAAGTGATGGGACTGTGGTTGCTGTCAAAAGATTGAAAGACTATAATGCTGTTGGTGGTGAAATTCAGTTTCAGACAGAAGTAGAGACAATTAGTCTGGCCGTCCATCGAAACCTCCTCCGCCTTTGGGGTTTTTGCTCAACCGAAAACGAGCGCCTTCTAGTCTACCCGTATATGCCAAATGGGAGCGTGGCATCTAGATTGAAAGGTTTGGCACTTTGTATACGTGCTTTTGTTTTTTTTTAATCAAGTCTCAAACCATGCAATGCATGTTTGGCAGTCTGGACAGTAGTGGACACGATTGGTAAATACACTAACCAAGACTTTATTTCTTCCTTAATAGTGTCCAATACTATCTAGTAGGTAACTTTGCAAAACTGGGTATCTGTACCAGGTCTGATGGATGTCGTATATTGTATTTCTTTCCAGATCATGTACATGGACAGCCAGTATTAGACTGGTTGAGGCGAAGAAGAATAGCTTTAGGAACTGCAAGGGGGCTGGTGTATTTGCATGAACAATGTGACCCCAAAATTATCCATCGTGATGTCAAAGCAGCCAACATTCTGTTGGACGAAGACTTTGAGGCAGTAGTTGGGGATTTTGGATTGGCAAAGCTCTTGGATCACCGGGATTCTCATGTTACAACAGCTGTTCGTGGAACTGTTGGCCACATTGCTCCTGAGTATCTGTCAACAGGTCAATCATCAGAGAAAACCGATGTGTTTGGGTTTGGAATCTTACTTCTCGAGCTCATCACGGGACAGAAGGCTGTGGATTTTGGCCGGGGTACCCACCAGAAAGGGGTAATGCTTGATCGGGTAAGTCTCTCACTCCCCCCCTCCCTCCCTCCCTCCCACACACACACAGCTTTGGGGCCCACATGAAGGCATCAAAAAATCAATTTTGTGATTTTATCGATTCACACGGGTGCTTAGTAGGATATTTTACATTTTTAAGCAAAACGAAGCTTTATAATAAATCCAGTAAGTAGAATATCAAAGTAGTCATGCTTTATTTACTTAAACCTTATTAAGCTAACTTTCTGGCATATTTTTCCAAAATCATGGTTTTATCACCGCCCAATGGCTTATGCAAAGGTATAAAAATCTAGTCATATAAAAAAAACCTAGCCCAATGTCTATATATAAGTGCAGCCTTAACAAAAAGTTTATAACACTAACTGCAACTACAGTCACAAACTACAAATACAAATGCACAAATTTCCCTTCATTCTTCATTTTGAAATTAATGAGCACATATCATATCTATCTATGAGAAACGGTGAACTAATAATAGATGGTGTAAGCAAGAAATAAACCATCACAAACCATTCAACAGGCCAAGCATGAAGAGTAGTAGAGATCCAAAAAGATGAACAATGGGAAAGTGGAGATCAGCAAGTTATGTTTTGGAAATTTCTGAGTTTTTATAAAAGATACAACCTAATTCATGAGATACTCGGCAACCACTTACCAGCTGCTATTGCTTTCTCCAAACACTCATATGTACATTGGACCAGCCGTTGAGATGCTTCATCAACTTTACCAACGAAGAATGTTTCATTCAAGTCACCTGCAAAGGCAAGCATAGCAACAAAATTTTAAAATTATAAAGATGCTACGAAATTATTAACATGGAGATGGCTATGATTCTCCTTACCATGTACCCCCTTATAGTACACAGTCACGTCGACATTTACAATATCACCATCCTCTAATTTTCTGAAAGAAACATAAACACAAGCTGTGAGAGATGAAACGGTTAGATCTTAATCAAAATGAAAGGGGAATGACCTCACCAAATTTTTGCAAACTTGAATTATGATAGTTTTCAGGGAATTAGAGCTTTCAAATTGAATGGAGGAGATTCAAGTTCTCATTTAAAGTATTTTTTATTCTTCCATCATTATTCTTGTAAAGTCGGCATATACAAGGTTAAACTGGAGAAAAGGAAATCAACATACAGCAAAATCTTTTCGTGCTAGTAGGACCTATAGGTCCTTATCTATGTAAAGTGGAAACAGGTATGCCTATAAATTCGAGTAGTTAGCATCTCAGCAGCAACAAATATTTTTATTCACATATAATGAATGAAAAAACACAACGAAAGCAAGTTGAAAGAAATGGATGAGAAAATTGTAAAACCGTGAAAATCACAAATCACAATGCCTATTCATTTACGATATTCTAAGATCTGGGTTCCTATGGAAACAAGAAAATTATTATATTATGGTAAGCATAAATTCGAGCAGTTAGCATCTCAGCAGCCATGAACATTTTTTTCACTTATATAATGAATGGAAAACAAAAGGCACGCAAGCTAAAAGAAACCGATGACAGAACTGCATAACTGTGAAAATCACACTTCAAAATAACTATTATTTTACAATATTCTAAGATCTGGGTTCCCCAGCAATCAAGAATTATAAT
>CAIGRF010087441.1:0-19226 GCA_903798235.1 Fraxinus ornus
ACAACCGATCGAAGGTGCACCACATTTTGCTAATCCGCCTCGTCTTTTGTTAATGGGATTAGATAAGAACGGAAAAGGAAGATGAAGGTTGCATAGTATTGAATCATTATAATTACAATTTAATTTAATTTTTTTTGTTTTGCTCTTGGGAAGTAGTGGTCTTTAAGGGATTGCCCAAACTCTAAGGGTTCGTTTGATTACGAATGTTAAAATTGGGTGGAACGAAAGTATTTTACATTGAGTTGAATTGTCTGAGAAATGTTTTAGTGAGAATTGTAATTGGTATAATTTTTCAATTGGAAAATGTTGAAAGTTTGGTATCCGTTTGACTTTATTTTTCATGAAAATTGTCCATTAGTTTGACCGCTAGTTAACCAAATAATTGATTTTGACTAATTTTAAAAGGTTAAAATGATAATTTTACATTTTTATAATAAAATAACCAAAATTAGATAATTAAATTAAAAGTCCATTTCCCCTTCTTCCTCCCCACCCCAATCTGCAAATCTAGGAAATCAATCAGAGAAAAAATTTTGTGATTAATCGAGAAATCTGCAGACGGAAGTGAAAATTTCGACGAATTGTTGACATGAATCTCTTAAAAAAAAAAAAAAAAGGGGTGATAACTGGTTTCCAGTTTCTTATCTTTCACTAGTATCTTCAATCAAAATAGTAATGAAAGATTCTGTCTAGTTTACACAATTGAATTGTGGAAGACTTTTGAATAGAGCAATTGCTTCATCTAATAAACCTACTCTTGCATAAGTTTTAATTGCACTGGCAAATACTAAATCACGACACTTGCAAGAGTCTTCTTTCATTCAATAGATTACTTCTTTCATCTCAGCCACTCGTCTTGACCTTCCTAGGATGTCAATCATGGCAGCATATACAGGACCGTTATGGCAGTAATTCGAGTATCTGTTTTTGCTTCACTAAAGATCCCCAAAGCATTTAGCGGGTTTTTCTACTTTCGTATCAGTTGTGATAGATGAGTAGGTGTTAGACGCCTTGGCCATATGATACTCATAGGTTCAATGCCTTCAAAAAAGAGAGAAAAATCCTATCAAATAAAAGTAAGAAATTCTGGGTTTTGATTTCCCAGATTTGCAGATTTGGGGCGAGGCGGGTGGAAAGGGGTTTTAATCTTAATTATTTTATTTTGATTATTTTATTATAAAAATGTAAAATTACCATTCAACCATTTAAAATCAGTCAAAATTGATAGTCAAAGTCAATTATTTGATCAATTAACGGTCAAACTAATAGAAATCATCCATTTGAACTTCAACTGCGACATTTTGAAAGGTTTGGTACTGTGGGTGGGGCAAATGAAAGGTTTGGTACAGTAGGTGACATAAATGAAATGTTTGTGTAAAGTCTATTACTAAATGAAAGGTTTGGTAGCTCTGCTGCAATTATCCCTTGTTTTTATTTTGGCATGTTTGGACGACACATTGATCCCGTTTTGTGAAGAATCTACTGCGATGTTTTATATCAGTTATAATCATATTTGGTGTGAAATGAAATCATTATTTTATATATTGTCATGTTAGAATCAATAAACATGCGACTGATTCCGTGCCACTTCATACTTTGTATGATTAATTGGTGCAGCGGGTTTGAATATAGTCAATGTGTTCTTACTGTCCAACACACCAGGGTTTATCCTATATAAATAAAAGAGTGAGTTTTCTTTTTACTATTCACAAGCCGTTTGGCCACCAAAGCCTGGCCGTGTTGGTTGAGCCGCGTTAGCCGAGCTCCTACATATTTTATAACTGTTTTTTTTCCTTTTGTTGTCGTTTTTTTTTCCTTTTGTTATTATTATTATTATTTTTTGTTTCATTTCGGTACTATTCACCCTCATTCTTTCTTCCCTTTAGCCTTACACGCTATCTCTTTACACCTTTAAGTCTTTTTTCTTCTTCTCTTCAATCAATAAAAACTTGCCCGCTATTTTTCTTTTACTTTCACACAACCATCTCACTACTCATTCTCTTCACAATTGTATGACAATCTTCTTTCTTTCACTCTTCCGACTATCTTCTCTCCATTCTCTATGCATTTGAAGAATCGATTTTCATTTTTTTTTGTTAATCCTCGTTCTCTCATTGATTTCTCTCGGTGTACTAGGAATTGAGGACTTTCTATTTGACACATAAATTTGAGATTCGTTTGGGGAGTTTTGATTGGTAAGTTCATTTCTGATCCGATTTTTCCTCACTTTTTTCTGGGTGTTAATTTTTTGAGAGAAAATTGGAGATTTGGAGATTTCAGAGAGAATAGGGATTTTGGAATCAAGAGATTTTATGTCGGCAAGTTTTGATTTTGGTGCTGTGTTTGGGGTCATTGAAGCTCTATTCTGTCATGGACTCTTGCTTATTGGACCATTTACCTCTATTGAACTAATTGGGCTTGTATTGTTAGTAGGCTAGCCCAAAGCCTTTGTTGTTTGCATGTATATGTAGTGGTATCTCTGCATTTGGAAAGGATATGATGAATGGAAATTGGCATCCAGCCTCTCATCCTCGTCTCCTTCTTGCTGTCCTTCCTCTCATGTCTTCTCCTTCTTCTTCTCTGTCCTCTTTTTCTGAGTTTCTTCTTCTCCTCCTCTCCTCTCTGTTGTTTCTGTTCTTCATCTATTCTTCTTCTTCTTCTCGATTCCTTCTCTGCTAATACGTAATTTGGTGTATGAAGGTTATGTAATTTCAGGTTTCCTTTTCTATTGAATGAAATATAGTTTACATTTAAGTGTTGAGTATTGAATTTAGTTCCATTATTCTGGTTTAATTGGTGTTTGATTGAGTTTTGGTTGAAGTTGAGCTCCAACCATTACGAATGGTATCAGAGCAGCAACGTGATATGGGTATGGTTGAAACTACTAGCAATTCAATTGAATGTCATCTGAAAATGTTACACAGGAAAGTATCAGATATAGGTGTGGTTGCAAAATCATGGGAGGAAAAGTTGGAAGTTGTATATACCAATGGAACAATTGATGATGGAAATGAACATTAAATATGAATCTATGGTGAACATTAAATATCAAGTGAGGTTTGTAGACGATTTGCTGAAAATAAAGATGAGGAAGAAGACATGGAAATGGAAACTGATGAAACTGGAGATCCGACTCTTAGCAATGGTAATCATCATGAAAATGAGACTACAGTTATTAATGCTCCGAAGGAACTGAGAAGAAAAAGAAGAATAGATGAAGAACAGAAACAGCAGAGAGGAGAGGAGGAGATATGTCATGGACTCTTGCTTATTGGCCCATTTACCTCTATTAATCTAATTAGGCTTGTATTGTTAGTAGGCTAGCCCAAAGCTTTTGTTGTTTAGGTGTTATGTAGTGGTATCTCTGCATTTGGAAAGGATTTGATGAATGAAAATTGGCTTGTAGCCTTTCATCCCCGTCTCCTTCTTGTTGTCCTTCATCTCCTGTCTTCTCCTTCTTCTTCTTTGTCCTCTTCTTCTGAATTTCTTCTTCTTCTCCTCTCCTCTCTGTTGTTTCTATTCTTCATCTATTCTTCTTCTTCTTCTCGGTTCCTTCTTTGCTGGTACGTAATTTGGTGTATGAAGGTTATGTAATTTCAAGTTTCTTTTTCTGTTAAATGAAATATAGTTTACATTTAAGTGTTGAGTATTGAATTTAGTTCCATTATTCTGGTTTAATTGGTGTTTGATTAAGTTTTAGTTGAAGTTGAGCTCCAACCATTACAAATGGTATCAGAACAGCAACGTGATCTGGGTATGGTTGAAACTAAGAACAATTCAATTGAACATCTTCTGAAAATGTTACACAGGAAAGTCTTAGATATAGGTGTGGTTGCAAAATCATGGGAGGAAAAGTTGGAAGTTGTATGTACCAAGCAAGACAAGATGGAGAAATTGATGATGGAAATGAACATTAAATATGAATCTATGGTGTCTATGATGGGTGAAATGATTGGGAGTAAGGCAAACCACAAGGAGAAACAAGTTAAGGATTATGGTACACCATCTCAAATCAGTAGTGGTAGTCCTATGGAAGGTGACCATCACTTTGGAAATACACTAGAAGTTAGAGAGGCTAGGATGAATACCAAATTACCCAAAATAGTTTTTCTTTATTCTAGAGGAGAATATCCTAGAGAATGGTTGAGGGAGGCCCAAAAATATTTTCAAATACATCAAGTAGCTAATGAAATTAGGGTGGGAATATTTAAGATGTATTTGAAGGGAAAAGCGTACATATGGTTTCATGGCTTCATCTTCAACCATCCCAATGCTGATTGGGACATGTTTTCAAGTGAGGTTTGTAGACGATTTGCTGAAAATAAAGATGAGGAAGAAGATGTGGAAATGGAAACTGAAGAAACTGGAGATCCGACTCTTAGCAATGGTAATCATCATGAAAATGAGACTACAGTTATTAATGCTCCGAAGGTTAAAGGGAAAAGAAATGGGAATGTGGTTTTTTTCTAGGGAAGCTCCACTTGAACGACTACTAGAATGCAATGGAGATGAAGTTCTAAAGGCAGAAGGTGGTGTAAAGGTCCAGAAGTTCATAGATTGGGCTCTTAAATGTACAAGTGTCCACTCTCATTACCAGGAAAATAGAGATGAAATGGGCTGCAACTCTGCCATCGTGATTCAGCTACATCTATCTGCTTTTCAGGCTACTGTAGTTCTTGCTGGAAACCATCTTACATAAAAAGATTTTACCGAAATAATTGATGTAGAATGCTTCCATTCTGACTCTTCTTTAGTTCAATTGATCATGATTGGGCATCTAGTGTATCAGCCACTTCTATCCAAAGGTTGTTGGGCATGCTTGTTGAAGGTGTAGGAAATAATGTCAACCAAGCATATGTCGCTTTGCACTACTTGCTTAATCCAAGGATGGTGAAGAGAATGAAGCAACGGCTAACAATATACAAAAAAGACTTTCCAATTTTCAACCTTGAGGACAAAGTTAATTTAAGGGGAAGGGATGTCATGGACTCTTGCTTATTGGACCATTTACCTTTATTGATCTAATTAGGCTTGTACTGTTAGTGGGCTAGCCCAAAGCCTTTGTTGTTTGGGTATATATGTAGTGGTATCTCTGCATTTGGAAAGGATTTGATGAATGAAAATTGGCTTGCAGCCTCTCATCCCCGTCTTCTTGCTGTCCTTCCTCTCTTGTCTTCTCATTCTTCTTCTCTGTCCTCTTCTTCTGAGTTTCTTCTTCTCCTCCTCTCCTTTCTGCTATTTCTGTTCTTCATCTATTCTTCTTCTTCTTCTCGGTTCCTTCTCTACTTGTACTTAATTTGGTGTATGAAGGTTATGTAATTTCAGGTTTCATTTTCTGTTGAATGAAATACAGTTTACATTTAAGTGTTAAGTATTGAATTTAGTTCCATTATTCTGGTTTAATTGGTGTTTGATTGAGTTTTGGTTGAAGTTGAGCTCCAACCATTACATATTCTTGTTCTTTTTTAGTTTTTAATCTATTCCTTGCAATATTTTTGTGATATTAAAAGATATGAACAAGAAATTGAAAGAATTTGTCAAAGAACTTTTTGATGCATTTGGACAGCATCGGAATATCACCAGGGATGCCATCAACAACGCTCAGCTAAAAGAATTCTGGGATTGAATATCGGGTAAAAGTTTTGATTATCGGCTTCAAACTCTCTTTGAAATGTAGGATGAATCTTCAAAATGATTACATTTGGTGATTTTTATACTTTGTACACTATGCTTTTGGATATTTGTTCGATTTTATCTTGTAGTTTTGTTGTCGGTTGACTTCATATATGCGTTTTTATGTTAATTTCATAAATGCTGCAATTTGAACGACTTTTTAGTTTGCTCGTGAACACAATCACACCAAAAGAGGTTAGTCTCTGTAGATAGCATGCAATACATTTGGCCTCCTTCAAAGTGAGAAAAACATGGACTGCAAATATGCTCAAAGGCAATTGGAGTTTAGGATTTTTTTTTAACATTTGCTTTGTCAATTTTAGCCTTTTGTCCTTGATTAGTATTTTGGCAATCCCCTAATATTTACCTATGAGCAAAAGAATTGGTTAGTATTTCTTTCATTTGATTTGAAAATGGTTTTTTTTTTTTTAATAATGTATATGATATTTACGTATCTTAAATTGCTTTTGACACAATTGAATCTAAGACCTCAATTTATTTGAAGTGTAGTTATGATTGATAGCATGCTCAAACTTGAAAGTTCTATTTTTATTTTTAGGATCTACGGCAACGTTCATTACACGTTGCCAAAAGTTGGAACTCTACGGCGACATCAAAGCCCACAACGTGTACCTGAACGCTGCCAAAAGTCTATGGCAACGTTTTTCGTGCGTTGCCATAGGCAATTTCTAGTGTAGTGATAGTGAACGTTTTATCTCAAACCAAGAAGATGTTTCTTGTAAAAATATTTAATTACTCTTTTAATCCATGATTGGATTTCAGGAGAGTCTTTCTAAATTCAGTGATGAATGCTTTAGAGGCTCAAAATATATACTCCAATAAGCATTCATCTCTGGAAGTTAATTTTTGAACTAACATTTACTATCATATGTTATGCTACTTGTCAAATGAAATTATCCTTCTCTATATGTTTTTTTTAATAATTTGATGTCATTCCAATTGTTTTTCCCTAGAATGTTTATTAGCTATGCCGATACAGTAAGTTTTATGATCATTTTCTATTTTAAAGAGGATATTAATGGCTAGTACTATGATGGGTCTATGATTTTATTTTGGTTTTCTTGAATTGTTTTTGATTTTTTTTTTCCAGTTTGCAAAGGTAATCCCAATTTGTATTTCGAAATGATTATTATTTTGCAGTTTCCTTTAAGATCCTACTCGTAACCAACATTGATCTGTTTAGATATTTCTTACAATTAAGATGTAACTTAGTTAAAATTCTAGCCAAGTTTGATGAATGCAGGTCTACAAATTTAGCTTTATTGAGAAACATGTTTTGACTATGTCAAGTATGAAAAAAATTGGAATAAGAATAATAGAAAAGGAAATCCAATGAAAAATATAATCTGCATGAAACTAAAAGCATATAACTGGATTAGATAATAAGACATTATGATATTGAGCTCAACAGTTGCGGTTATTCTTGTTGAATTATTAATAGTAAGTCTACGAGTGAGAAGTGAAAAATCTCTCAATAATGGCTATGGAATCTGTCTCTTTAGCCTGTGGAATTCAAAATAGACTAATTTGGATCATGTCTCGAAGACTGAAATACAATTCAATGACATTTATAGGGATCATCATGATGGAAGTCATATATGCTGATATGGCTTATCTGTTTTCAATAAAAATGATTTGTGCTATGATTTTTTACTCTATTTATAGGAGGAAGTGGATGCTATATTTGTGAATACTATTCTCACGATTCAACAGCAGAATTTGGAGGCAAGTTTGCTATATTGGTTGCTTTTCATGATCTTATACCTTCTTTGCTATGAACTTTCCATTCCTTGTATACATTCTCTCATAGAGGGCCTAGGGTAAACCTGTATTGAATTGTGTAGGTCTCATAATAGAGATATTTAACGCTCATGCTCAGACAAAGGAAGAAAAGCTACAGGTTATCTACAATTTCATTGCATTCCTTCTAGTTTAGTGAAATTATGGTTTTCAAGGGCTAGCCATATTTTATATTATCCACCTTCATGATACTTCCGTAGCTTGTAACTTAACTGTGATGGTGTATGAAATTCAGACTTTGAATGTAGAAATCACCATTTGTTTACACATTATATTATTATTTTAAGCTTTATCTTACTATATCAAATGTTTTAAATACTAATACAGATAAATTTTTTTTTTCTATATCTACGCTATTGCATACTCAACTAAACCATGTCACGTGCATTACACGTGCGTCTTACTAGTATCTACCAGATTTTGGGATTGTTGCACATGTTAGACAGATGCATGCTTATTTTTTATAGACCGAAACATAAAGTTCATTGTTTCAACGAAAACTAAATTTTAGGTAGCGTCACGTTTAACTCACTGTATTTCAACTTTCACTCATTTACTCACTAACTTTTATACGGTCGCACTAGAGAAAATTCTGTCCCTAAAAGCATCTCCAAAAGACTCTTTAAATATGAGATGCTCTCTATTTTAAAGAGTTAACATTTAAAATCATACTCCAAGAGACTCTTTAAATTAACATTTTAATTTAGAGAGTGGGTTTGACTCTCCAAATTTGGAGAGTCAAACTCACTCTAATTAAATGCATTTAAAATATTTCAATTTTCAATGTAAGAAAATAAATTATTTTTCTTTATATTTTATTTTAACAAGTTTTTCTTTAAATTATTTTATTGTTTTCCTACATTGAAAATTGAAACTTTTTTAATGCATTTAATTATAGAGAGTGGGTTTGACTCTCTAAATTTGGAGAGCCAAACTCACTCTCTATAATTAAATGCATTCAAAAAGTTTCAATTTTCAATGTAGGAAAACAATAAAATAATCTAAAGAAAAGCTAGTTAAAATAAAAGAAAAAAAAAAAATAAATATTTTTTGGAAGTAGTAAAATTAAGTGTTAAATATAAAGAGCTTGTTGGAGTACTTCAAATTTTTAACTCTCTAAATTTATAGATGCTCTTCAAATGATAGAATATACTCTTTAAAAATAGAGAGCCTCTTGGAGATGCTCTAAACATTGCATACGTGGGGAATGGAAATCACACCATCAGTTAAATGCCACTTGGTTTAGTGTAATTCTCGTCCAACACACTTCCTATCCCAAACACGCCTCTGAAAATCAATTGAAGTCATGAGAATTCATCATTTGAGTTTGCAAATTCGCTCCCAGCCGTGAACCCTAACCCCAAATTAATCCTTTGGAAGCGTAGCTCTAACCCCTAAGTCACACACTTCTCCAGACAAATTCCAATTCCAAAATTGCAAAGAAACCTAACCCTTAAATCAAAATTCCATCACAATCGAAGGACAAACTGTGACCACGAAGCTTGGATTTGCGAAGCGTGATTGTTGAAACCGACGAGGATACTGGGGTGCACAACTATTTCAAGAAGAGTTGGTGACTGAGCGAATCGAACTTGAAAATATGGAGGATGAATTCACACCAACAAATGCTTCGAGTTCTAGAGCATCAATGGCAGATACTAGGAGACTTGAAGAGACATCTTGAATGCAGCCTAAATTATAGTTTAGTTAGCTTGTGGGATATAAAATGCTTAGATGAGTTTTTTTTTTTTTTAATAGATGGTGTCTCAATCTATTTTTGGACCGATTTTTGTTTTTGATGGTTGGTCTTGATGCTAGTTTTTTGTTTTTGATGATGTCTGAAGCCTCTACTGGATATAAGCTATGCTTTTTGTATTTAATAATTATGTCTGTTAAGAGCAATTAGATCGCAGTTTTATGCAATTCTGCTTCTTGGATATAGATTACAGTTTTATTAAGGCTAGCGTTGATATTGGAATATTCACTTATTTAATACCAGTTATTTAGTAGCTTTCATTGTGCTATTGTGATCCAAGCAATTTATGTATTTAACTGTGTTCTAAAAAGCGTAAAGCGTGGCTAGGCGTGGAGGTCAAGTTTCAAGTTTTACGAACCTAGGTGTTAAAAAAACGTTTTTTTTATTTTTAATATTATTTTATATTTTTAATCATTGTAAAAAAATTTAATAATTCAAATAATTCATATTAAACATCTAAAGTTATAAAATACTATATTTACTTAATAATTCACACATAAAAAAAATATAAACAATACAGATTTTTATTATTCATTTAATAAAATAATAATAATTGAAATTAAACACAAAAACCAGATGCTCAAAAGTATAGAAAAGTGGACACACAGGAAAACCACAAAGAAAAAGAAGAATTGTAAGCAAAATTTACTAAGACTCACATGCTCCAAAATTACAAATAATGTAAAGCATAATAATCCTAATGCTATACATACCTGATACCCAAATCACGGTGTGCGTAGAAATTGAGAGGTTTTGAGCCGTTCTTTCGTCTTTTTTTTTCGTTCTTTCGTTTTCTCAGTTCTCTAGTCTGGAGTTTTTAAAATTTGAAGGGATAGTGGGCTATTGAGTGGGTTTTATTAAAAAAAAAAAGGGAAAAAATTGGGGATGAGGCAGACGTCTCTAACGCCTGGGCTCGCTTAGTAACGCTTAGGCAAGCATTAAGCAGTCAACATTATCGTTGACTGCTTAATTTCCAACGCCTACGTGCACCTAGTAACGCCTAGGCGAGTATTAAGCGATCAACATTATTGTTGACCTCTTAATTTCCCGCCTAGGCTCAAGGCGAAACGTTTTCATCACGCTAGGCGCGCTTTTTAGAACAGAGGTATTTAAGACTTTGATTCTATGATTATGTTGTGCATTACGTAACTTGAGAAATTGCATGAAAAATAAAATGCTAAACATCGTTATTATAAGGTTGGAAACGGAAGCGCATAACAAAATCAGATTCACAAGATGCAAAATCTAGTGTTGCTCACTTGAGCTTTCTGTGGTAGGGAAAACATGATAACTCATGTTAATGCTACTAGCTCTATTTTATCAATTTGAAGAAATCTGCTTTGTCTACTATATGCTTTGTATTAGTGTACATATATACCAAGAAAGATGACCAGTCTGCCCAGGCTACTATATGCTCATGGCATGAACTAATTACATTATCATCAAAAGATAGCGAAATTTATTAACTGGACACCAGAACCAACATCTTAGCCTTCTTCAATTAACTGAATATTTACACTACAAACAATGCTACATATACAAAATATTTTTGAATATATACACTACGAATGCAAACTGCATATACATGAACTGGACAACAAGTAAATTCCCAAACTAGCAAACATCGAGTGCCACCATCAGCCAATTCAATTACACCATGAGTCCAATGCCACATCAAAATGTAAAAACAACATGTAAATCAACAACTAAACTCCACTTTAAGGTTTAGGCTGACATCAAAAATAGATTTAGGCCCCGTTCAGTAGGGATTAAAATTCAATTAAAATTGAAAATATAGTCGTTATTGAGTCTCACTCGTCTAATAAAAGTCAACAATAACGACTAATTTTTCAATTTTAATCTCTACCGAACAGGCCCATACACCATAAAAAATGTGTGCTGAAATATAATGTATAACGTACCTGAATGATGCGGCTGGGTCATGTATCTATAGATGTTGATGATGGAGTCTTGCAAGGACTCAACCATCTGAAGTCCTCATCCTTATCATGTGAGGTGTTCATGTTATACTAAAAGTATTCTGTTTAAGGCCAAATCAAACTCGTGGTAGGTTGGTAATTTGGATTAGGATAAGGGTTATGGGTAGTTATTATCGGAGTAGGATTAATCTTCTAACGTGTATGCGATAAGGCCTAGGGCCTCGTTATTTTGGAACACTATACCCCCGACCTCCTATCATCGACTTCAACCCTTCAGCCCGACCTCTGAATTTAGATAATTCGAAGAAAGTTAGCTCGGACAATGAGTTCGAATTCGAGTATTTAAAAATACTTACTCATCATATACCTCCCGTGCATCCAGGTCGCAGTTAAAAAGTTTCGTGCTTGAGATGCAGAGTGAGATGCAAGGAGGTTTATTAGCCTGAGGTCGAACTCAATTGGTTAATCGTGGGTAACATGCTGTTTTCCATATGTTAGCCACGTGTAGTGCAGCGATCATGCAACCTTGGATGATCGCCACGTGGCATGAAATCAAGGGCCTGGATCGTACGGCTTTTGACCTTTCCTTGACCCCTATAAATGCCCCTTTTCGCCCCTCATTTTTCACTTTTCACTCTCAACTCTCAGTAAAAGCAATTCGAGTTTGGGGATTAGAGGGTTTCGTGAGCGACCACTTTAAGAGGTAAGTACTTGAGCTTTTAATTTGTTTATTGTAAGTAGTGTAATGTTGAGTAGTAGCAATCAGAGGTTAAGTCATGGTAGTAGTCGATCATCTGAGAGTTCGTCTACTAGGAGCCCCAAGGGTAATGGTGCGTCAATCATCTCCATGGTCGTACCTATCAGCTCACACCCTGAGGACGATACAACCTTAACTTAGCTTAGGAGACCGACCAAGTATAGGGAACACGTAGTTATAAAAGTTGCTAAGGAGTTCGGGGTTATGCCCCATGTGATATTAGGACCCCCGAACATTCTGAAACAATACTAGATGCTTGAGAGGGGGAGATGACTTTTTTTAGGGATGCTCTTTAGGCTTAGGTGATCCCTTCATCCCTTTTTTATTCATTTCCTGACCTCATTTTTTATTTGTTCAGGCCAATTAGCTTTTAACGGGTGGAGGCTCCTGGTTTATTTTTTTTATTTTATGTAGATGTCTCGAGGTCAAGCCTAGGATCGACCTTTAGAGGATGGTTCTTGATATGAAGTTATCCCCATGGTACAACTATTTTGTGTCTTTATCTACAAGGGGGGTTTAAGACACCTGAAACCCCAAGCTCTCTCAGGGGTTGGAAAGAGCTTTTGTTTTTCGTAAGACCTCAGGACCCCGATCACCCTTTCAGCCCAAGGTGGGAGATACCTGATAAAGATAGGCTTAATGAGGGTCAGGAGTACGTCGAGTTCTTGGAGAGAGATAGACTGATGTTAGTGAATCAGGAACCCCTTGCAGCCAAAATTAATTATTTGCTTCAGGATGACACCCTCGAACTCGCCAACGTGAGAGGGATCGATGGTACGATCTTCATCCTTTTTTGTTTAAACTTGTTGATACCCTTGTTTACCTATGATTTAATAGAGCTCCACTTGTTTTGATTATAACAAACAATATACTTATGTCTCTAACAAGTTTTGTTTCTTGAGTTTTTCATGAATATATCTTCTTAAACATTCAAAGACTCAAATCTTCATCCGTCGAAGAACAATCAATCAAATGAACAAGAACTTTGAAGATTAAAGATTAGGAGTAGTTTATCGGAACTTAAATGTGAAGGTATTAACTCATCGATTCTTAGTAAGTGTATAAAGTTCAAATTATTTTAATAATCCATTACTTGCATAAAAATGCTTTTCATTCATAATATGAAATAGATTTTGAAAAACAATTTTTTAAAAAAAAGTCAAACTTTCGGTCAACAGAAAGTGCATAAATGATCAACCGAAATTCCAACGATTTGATTTCCCAACGGCTATATTGACACTTTCGGTCAACCGAAATTGGTCAACCGAAAGTGACTGGTTGGGCCTCCTTTGCTCTATAAATATCCATTTCTTCTTGTATTCAATTTTTAAGAACTTACAAGAGATATTTAGAGAGCTTATTTATTGAAAATCATTGAGTTCACTTGATTCTACATTCTACTTCATTTTATACAAAGAATTTCTTGATCGATCAAACCTATTTCATCTAATTTATCAAGAACTCTATTTTGCAAAGAACTTTTCACAATCTCATCTATTCTTCATCCTTGGTATAAGTTTTCTTTTCCAAAACTTTGATTTAAGTGTAAATCTCTCTTCATTCTTAACTTGTATTATTTGTTAAGAGAGATCATTGATTTGAAAATCTTGATACAAAAATACAAACTATTTCATTATCAATTATTCATCAAAGTTTTCATCATAAACACTTGACCTTTATTATTTACTATCTATTGAAGTGTTATCATAACTCTCTAAATACTTGACTTGATGAGTTCAAAAATTCTGAGGAGTTTGGGACACTTTTGGGTCAATACGGTTTGGTGTCCTACCATTACAGCTTGAGGTTGGCTCGATCTTTTTGAGGACAAAGTTGCCAAAAGACTCTCATTCTGTTGTCGAGCGTTTGAAGATCGTCGATGAGCTCGCAAACGAACTCGGGCGCCAGCATCTAAGCTAGAAGATGACGGAGGGGAAAAGGTCGAGACTCCAAGTCAAGACAACCCAGCAGGCCTGGCTGATCTAGACTAGGACCCTACCCCGATCTTTTGCTTTTTGGAAAATGTCACTAAGTACATTGCCCGAATTGGGCTCTTTTTGTTTTTCTTGTTATGTTCGTGATTTTGGTAGCTCGAGTATTTTGTATATTCATGTATGACTTATGTAGCTTGCGCCCCATAGGCCTTTATTTCGGACAATGAGTTCGAGCTTTGTTTAGTGTGTAACGTGTAAAGACTGAGTTAAAAAGTTGAGAATTCGACTTTTAACTTATTAGCTCGTGCCTTTTTGCAATTATGATTATTCGTGATAGTAGCTCGATTACAATCATCTTGATTTTATTGTAATTTTGGACAAATCAGTTCATGCTTCAAGGCCTAATTTTTTAAAGTGTTAAGGTCGAGCGTAATACTTGGCCATAATTTTGGGCAAGCAGCTCTAGCTTTTTATTTTTTAACTAATGGAGCTCGATCATATCACTTGCTAATAGGCGGTTGTATACGCGAAGCATGGCCTTACGCTAATTTGAGTAATACATGCATGCGCGGAGCACGATCTTACGCTAATTTGGGTAATAGCTGCTTGCGTGGATCATGACCTTATGCTAATTCGATGTGAACACTAAATAAAGTTGTTAGAGGTGAGTTTTTAATGTCTTATAAAATAACTTAAAGATACATGAGCACGCATGCTTTGAAAAGAAAACAACATAGGGGCATGCAAGCCCGATCTAAGAACTACCAAATAAATTTAAATCTAACATAATGCAAACTGGAAAAAGAAAAGAAAAGAAAAACTAAGTGACCTAGATACCTGGGGGGTAGCCGACTATTTGTAATAAATTTTGAGGTTGTTGGCGTTCCAAGTTCTGGGAAGAAGTCTTCCCGAGGTGTCTTTTAGGGTATATGCTCCGCCTTTTCCTTTCTGTATGACCTCAAAAGGTCCTTCCCAGATTGGCCCAAGTTTTTCCTTTTTGAGGACTAAATCTTCGACTTTGAAACTTCTTGATTTGACCTTCTTGTTTAAGTGTATTGCTATTCTATTTTGATAACTTGCCGCTCTAAGTGAGGCCTATTCTCGTACTTCTTCTAGTAAGTCAAGGTGTTCAGTTGTTTGTCCCTCAATGTGGGGCTCGACCATCGTCTGCGTTGGAAGGCCGACCTCAATTGGTATTGTGGCTTCCATTCCGAAAGCTAGCATAAAATGGGTCTCACCAGTTACTGTCTTATGGGAAGTCATGTACGTCTAAAGTATGGCGGGTAGTTCCTCGGGCCAACTATCCTAAGCATCCCCGATCTTTGTTCGAAAGTCTTGCAATATGATTCGATTAGTTACTTCGACAAGACCGTTACTCTGAGGGTGTGAGACCAAGGTTAGGTGATGGTCGATTCCGAGGTTGGCATAAAAACTCATGAATTACGAATTGTCAAATTGCCTTCCATTGTCTGTTATCAACACCTTTGGGATCTTGAACCAGCATATAATGGACTTCTATATGAAGGGTTTGAGCTTTGGCTCTGATATTACTATCAGGGGTTCGACTTCTACCCACTTCGTAAAGTATTCTACGACCACTGCAACAAACTTTAGATGACCTCTTGACAAAGGAAAAGATCGTAGAATGTCAATTTCCCATTGCTCGAAAGGAGTTGAAAAGCGGATGGGAGTTAGCTCTTCTGCTAGGGTATGTATGATATTGCGAAATCTCTAGCACTTGTCACACCTTCTTACATAATATATTGCATCTTTCTTCATGTTGGGGCAATAATACCTATACCTTATAAGTTTATAGGCGAGGGCTCGAGCACCTTGGTGATTCCCACACACACTTTCGTGAACTTCAGCCAAGGCTTGGAGGGATTCAGAATGTATAAGACATCTGAGGTAGGAAAGTGTAATGCTTCTTCGAAATAAGACCCCTCTGATGATGCAATACCTTTCCGCTCGGGACCTAATACTCCTTGTAGCCCAGGGGTCCGTCGGCAAATACCCACTACTTATGAACTCAATTATCGGATCCATCTAAGAGGGTTCGTGGTCAATGTCCATGATACTAGGTTTTTTATTTATACTAAGCTTTGTCACCATCTTGATGTGTACCGTTCTGTCCAATCCATCTATCCCCATGAACATAAGTCTAGATAATGCATCGGCCTTTGTATTGTCAGCTCTAGCAATTTTAATGATCTCATAGCTTTGAAATCATCTTCAAAGGTCATGTACTTTTAAGCAGTACACGCTCATTTTATCGTATTTTCTCTCAAAAGCACCCTCGATCTTGGCAACCACCAGTTGTGAGACGCTGAAAACTTTGATGTGCTAAAGTTCAAGGTTGTATGCGATGACAACTTTATATTATGCTTCATTGTTGGTGGCTTCAAATTCGAACCTGAGTGTGCATTGTATCTTCGTAGTCTTGTTTAGGTGATGATAACCCTAGCTCTCGACCCCGAACTGTTCGATGCTCCATCTACGAAGATTTCCCAAATTTCCAAGATCTTGCTTGGATCCTTCTCCTGTGGCCCCCAAGGCCTAGGGATAAGTTGTGCAATGAAGTCAGCTAAGGCTTGCGACTTAATTGTGGGCCGCGGCTTGAACTCTATATCAAACTCGCCCAGTTCAATCACCCATTTGAGTAGTCTTCCGGAGACATCTGGTTTCTAAAGTACGTGTCTAAGTGGTTAATCATTGAGCACAACAATTGGATAAGATTGTAAATATTGACGTAGCTTCCTAGCAGCTATAACCAAGGTAGGAGCAAGTTGTTCAGTCAATGTGTACCGAGTTTCTGCATCAAGAAGTACTTTACTCTCATAGTAAATAGGTTGTTGGACCTTTCCGACCTCCTTTACCATCACCCTACTTATTGAATTCTCAGAAACGGCCAAGTATAATAACAATGTATCACCAGGTTCTAGCTTGGTGAGAATCGGAGGTGTTGCCAATGTCCGCTTTAGTTCTTGAAAGGCTAAATTACATTCCTCATTCCAATCGAAGCTCCGGTTACCCTTTAGAACTTTGAAAAATGGGATGCACCTGTCTGCTGCTCGAGATACAAAATATTTAATAAATAATTGAATAAATTGAATATTAAATAAAAATTTATATAATTACATATTTTACGTAATTTAAATAATTAAATAATTTGATAATTAATAATGTAATTAAATAAATAATTGTAATTGTTAAATATTATATTTTAACAAATTAGTAATTTGTTATTTTTTCCTTTAAATTTTATTAATAACTGAATAAATCGAATATGAAATAAATATTTATAGAATTAAATATTTTACGTAATGACATAAAATTTATTTTAATGAAAGAAATAATGCTAATGGAATAATTACCAAAATTAAATATTATATTTTAACATATTAGCAAAATCTTTTTTTCCTTTAAATTTTTTAATTTAATGGAATATTCTTTCTAATAGAATTAGCAAATTATTTTTTCCTTTTATTTTTTAATTTAATTATTTCTTTTGTGTAGTTGTTACAATTCAGTTCACTTAGTTTTTTGAGATTATACTGTATTTCATTATTTTATGTTCGAAGTGCTGATAGCTAATTTTTTTAAAAGAATTTTGCAGCATGGAGTATCACTTGGACTTGACATTGAAACAGATTCCGGGCCAGGCTACCTGGAACGGTAACCTTAGCAGTTACACTACCGTATTGGAGCTGCTGGATGAGCAACATGCAGATATGCTTCGACGTTAATTTCTTTGGCCCCTGTATGAGTTGAGATATGTAGAGTTCTCGGGGTAGATCCTCGATACCCTACTGTGTCGGATGCTTAGTCTAGTCGACGGCGATGCCCTTCACTTCGACCTCAGGGACAAGATATCAATTTTTCCATGTTCGATTTTGCTCTCATCACAGGACTAGAGATTGCGGGTGATGATGCAGCTAGTGCCGATACTCAGAGAGACAGACTGCACGACACTTATTTTGAGGGACAGGGGATGGTGCTGTTATCAACTCTGAACGACGCGATCACGAGGTGTGACCATATGACCATATGTTGGACAGACTAAAGCTCGGCCTGGTCTACATCCTTGAGAGCGTGTTGTGATGTCACCATCGGAGGACTGAGATCTACTTATTCCTTCTACAGATCGTCGACGATCTTGATGTCTCAACACATATCCGTGGGGTCGGAGATGTTTTGAGGACACAGTGCACGTCTTCACCATATCACACTCGAGGCCGAAGGAGACCATGCGTAAATACGATACGTACGGATTCCCCCTTGCCGTGTAGGTAAATGTTTGACATAATTTATTATAAAAATATTGTTTATAATAAATATGAATATAATAATTGTATGTGTTACAAATCTGGGCATACGAAACGGTCCCCCTCTAGGTACCTAGTTTTCGAAGCGAGGGGAGCCACACTAGCATCTCGAGTAAAGGGATGTCTGACTAGCAAAAAGCTATCAACTCTTCTCGACGACCCTCAGGTTAGATAATACATTTGTGATTTATGTTGTGTATAGCTCCAAAATATGATGACGTGATCATTAACTAGTCGAAATGTTGGTATGCCAGCTTCAAGTCATAACGGAGTTGATGTTGTCGATGGAGGAGGAGGGTCATGGATATGTGCGTGAATTGGCCGCTCCACACTATGAAGCCGACCGGGATGAGGTACGTGAATTGAATATATTTTTTTTATTATAGTTTTGTATACGTTAGTCGATTTTCATTAAATACAATAATTTTTAATATTCCAATCCGTGTAGGAGGCGGTCCAATAGATCGACGATCACCTCCGCTATGGGTATCTCCTCTGCCGAGGGCATCACTGCCGTCGTGGGCCACACCACCGTCGTCGAGGGCATCACCGCCGTCGATCAGGTTACCTTCTCCATAGTCCACTGATCTATATGACCGTCGACAGTATTTATAGCGGGTCAGATAGACGAGATGCGCCGAGAGTTGATAGAGCAGAGAAGGGAGATGTGCCGAGAGTTGGCGGAGCAGAGGGGAAGATGGCGGTGCAGATGGGAGAGATGGCACGTGAGTTTAGGGGATGGGTCGAGGATTTATCTAATGACGTTGGAGTTTTATGTCGCTATGTGGTAGATTTTCAGGATGATATCGCAGCCCTCCGAAGAGATATAATAGGCATGGGACGGGGTGATGATGGGATGACGGAGTGGGTGACGGATGAGGTCATTTCTAGGTGGATGATGCTACATTAGCTTCATTTCTTTTGTCCCTGGAGGAGGGTAGGATGGGGCCTCAGAGGAGGGAAGGACAGCGGCAGTGGCCCCGGAGGAGGAGGTGGTGGTGGTGGGGAGGACAGGGGCAG
>CAIGRF010087479.1:10580-21221 GCA_903798235.1 Fraxinus ornus
AGCAACTCTCATCGCCCGTCTTGCTCCAAAAGCTAAGGTTAAATTGATGTTATCTTATGTTGGAGTTACCATGAATGGTTTGCCTTGTTTGTTTTTATCTGATAAATAATATGAATTATGATGTAGGTTCTTAGAGATGAGAGGTGGCGCGAGGAAGATGTTACGATTTTAGATCCCGGTGATATAATCAGTATTAAACTTGGCGATGTTTATTTCTTTTAATATATCACAACGTCTAATTATTTAACAATTACATAAACATTACATCATTAATTATTTAATTAATCAAAAAAATTACATCTTTATTAATAACAAATTAATTCTTAAACGAAATTATTAAATATAAACTAAGCAAACGTGCATTGCACGTTGCTTACACCTAGTATTATATGTATATGTGTGGGCCGGGGGGTGAAAGCCTAAAAGGACTATAAATAGCATTAAGGGTCATAATATATCTTAACAAATACTAGTCGTTACAAACAAAATGAGTGGAGGGGGAATGGAGTCCATTACAAGGCCAATTACTAAAGTTGGAGGAGGAGGTGGTGGTGTAGGAGGCGGCGGCGCAACCAACAACCATCATGCAAGGGAGCGGTGTGGTTTTCAAATGCCGTTACATTACCCCAAGTACACCCGAGCAGAATACGAGGCCATGCTGGAGTGGAAGCTCGACTGCCTCCTCACCGAATATGGGCTGCCGGTGACCGGAGATGTGAACCAGAAGAGGAAGTTTGCCATGGGAGCTTTCTTGTGGACTTGTTGAATAAATGGAATATATGAATATAAAAGTGCTTGTTTTCATCAATGGCTTTAATTTTGCAGTTTGATTTGTTTTTTCTTTAGTGGATTTGGAGATCAAATGTAGGCAATCAAGATCTTAATCATGTAATCTAATGATAAGATGATGACTAGAATGTAAGATACGTGTAGTTAAGTTGCGAGGTTGCATCTTGAAATGTAGCCCTAATATGTTGAATTTTGTCGTCGTATTTAATTCAAATGAATTTTATCTTTGACATAAACATCATTCTTGAAATCTTGAAATTCGACTATTCATTTATACTAAAATATTAAAATTATTTTTTAAATTGTCTTTGATTATTTTTTTTCTTTTAAGGTGTGTTTGAATCCCATTATTTTGGAATAGTAGATTGATGGAGAATGTGTGATTGAAAAAGTAGGAAAAATTATTGATGTAATGAAAAATATTATTTTATTGAAGAACGTGTAGTTGAAAATGAATAGAAGAATAATGAGAATACAAATTTTAATATGTACCAAACAGGTATTTAGTGTAATTGTTTAATCAACAAAATTATTTTCTTTATGGTTATTTGTAGCCATGTAATTATATTTTATTATACATTAGAGACCTTAGATGAGAAATATTTAGCATTTGTTATTGGGCCTCAGCGGTTGAGAAACCATATCCCAAGCATCCTAGTTGGGCCGTCCACACTTTTGGATCCGCCTAAATCCTAATCCACAAAGGGCAAATTTAACATAGGGACCAAACTTACATGATTTAAAGTTGAAGGGTGAGTGTGTACAAAATTAGAAGGTCAACGTGAGTTTCACGTGCAACTATAACGTCCATGTTGAGTGTGTTTGTCATTTGGGAACCCCATATATATACAAGTTAGTGATTTAAAACTTCACGATTTAAAATATTAGGAAGCTCAACCCTAATTTTCAATAGGACAATCGTAGATGCATACGTGTTATAACTCTTCACTCAAATCATGATACTTTAGATCCTGAACAACTCAAAGAACAATACCAAATGCTCCGACAAACACTTTGTTTCTCTTATTCACTTGGCGTTCGAGAAATCATGACCTAGGTATTGATGAATGTAATATTTTTGTTAATTTAATGTAATTATTTATTTAGTAACTTATATAGTTGTAAGATTTTCAATTAAATAATTTTTTAAGAATAAAAAAAATGAAGAAAATGATTAAACATTGTTAATTCAATATAAGTTTGGGTGTAATGAGTTGTAGATAATTTTCAGTTTGATGCAAAATGGTGCAAAACTACCTCAAATTTTGTTACAATGTTGGAGATGACCTTGGTGGTTCGAGATTTAAGGTATCGTAATTTGAATTGATAGTTCTATCTCACAAGTTTAATTCTTCTAAGAATGCGTTAAGCTAGATGACTTGCCTGGTGTGGCGTGAATTACGTTAGGTCTTCTTCCACTTCTCTAGCCTATTAACCTAGTTCGACTAAACTAAACAACACCGATCATGTCAAAACTACTTCAAAAGTATATCGATACAACTTCAAATTAAACATTATTAGCCACTAACTAATGCTTTGGATTCTAATTAGACAGAATCTCATCATATCAGATTACAGTTAGTAGAGTATGATTGAAGAGAATAGTTTTCGTATTACTATAAAAAATTGCAATTAGTCAAATGGCATTCTCAATTTCAAATTTCAAATTTTTATTATCCGTTAATCGTGGGGGTATCTTCGTCATTTCAATCGAGTATCAGACAGGCTGGCGGAATGATTGGCGGAGGTGGCACATGGCTGGCGTGGGCCCCTGACAGAGTGGTCTGCCGCTCTCTGTCTATATATATACAGTGCGTCTGCGTCCTCAATATCTCCATCACAATCCAATCCAGTCCCATTTCAAATATTATCTCCATACATATACATACAAAAATACTAATAGAGAGAGGATATGGCAATGTCTAGGGTTTTGATTGGATTGATGAGCGTCTTAGCCATTGTTTTGAGCTCTGTATTTCCCTGTGCTCAAGCTCAGGCTATGGCTCCTGCTCCTCCTCCTGCCAGCGATGGTACGTGTATAATCTACATTTCTCAGAATTCTTCAACGAAGTGTGTGTGTGTGTGTGTAGATCTCACATTTCATATTTTCTGAAAAGCAGTTCTGGATTTGATTTTGTTTTTCTACCGTGATTCTATTTAATTCAATTTACGAATGTTTTTTCTAATATAATTTTGTTTTACTCAAATTTCATAGTTTATTCATTATTTTTACAATTTCTTTGAGCTTTATTCTGTGAATAGAAGTTTGAACATATAAATATTTGTGATCGATCAGGAACTTCAATTGACCAAGGGATTGCATATGTGCTGATGCTGGTGGCTTTAGTGCTTACGTATTTGATCCACACCCTTTTTTAATTTTATAATTTAGAATAGTTATTATTTGTGATCAGTTTGAGCTTACAATTCATTGGAATTAATTGTCTTATTATTTATTTCAAGTTTAAAATTCAAATTCTTTCTCCAAATTTTATAATTGTAATTTTGTTCTCTTTTTTATCTCTCCCTCGTCATAATAAAACTCAGATACAAATAGTACAAATATAAGGAATTAGAGTAATCGCATGTTCGGTAGAGATTAAAATAAAAAAATTAGTCGTTACTGTTGACTTTTATTAGATGAGTAGGACCCAATAACAACTATATTTTTAATGTTTATTGAATTTTAAGCACGATCGAACACGTCTTAAACAATTTCAATCTTGTCATAAGGCAGATACAAATATAATTGTAAGGAATTAGAGTATAACTCATACTGCTAACTAAGCAATTTCTATAAATTTGAAAGATGATACTTGACCGAATGTGAAATTATGTGAAAATTAAAATTAGACATTAAGAGAAATCGAAGTTCAGTAATCCAATTAAGATTTCATTAGAAGTTCAGTGACCAAGGATGAAATTTAATTTAATGGGATTCTCGGTGATAATACTTTCACTTGTCTCAATCAAGTAATTATATATTAATTATACTTTAATTTGATTTCAATTGAATAACTTCATACAATTTCTTTACTTGGACTCACTCGATAACATGACAATCAATAAATTATAATTATCATTTATTTCACATCAACAACTAATGGTTATATATGATCATCATCAGTGAAATTCAACAAAATTAAAATCAAATTAAAGTAGTTAAATGGATTGAATAAATTAAAGTACAATTAACTGAGTCACTAAGTATAATTATAGTTAATGCGAATAAAATTCACCCAATTACCAGCCTCAAAAGCATCAGCCAATTACTCTATTTTCCGTCTACATTAGTCTTCACATGTCAAATTATTAAAAACAAAATAAATAAATAACGTACTACTTTACCATCATGATTTTAAACAATTTTTTCGATTTTTTTTGTTTCTCTTCTCACCTAAAGACGAGAATTTTGCCCAAATCAGCCTCTTATAAACCATTTTTTAAAAATAATAAATATACCATCCTTCAAATAAATGCAACAGCAAAAACATTTCCTCTTTTATTATTCTATCTATTGCACCCTTTTTTTTTGGGCGTAAATTCCCTGCAGCTTATTCCAACTGACCTGGAAAGAGAATCTTCATAAGAGAGAACTGCTTTACTCCTTCGATTTTCTGTACTGTAATGAATATTTGACAACCTCATAAAAGGAAACCACAATCCCGACCGAAGGGCCGGCTCGAGCAACTCGTGGACCTGCTCCAGTAAATAGTCCCTTCAAACCTCCATCCCTGGATTTACAAACTCAAGAATTAGTTTAGTCACTCTAAAAAATGCCCGAGCCCAACAGAACTTATATAGTTGTAGGGTAAATTATGATGAAAATAGTAAATTTCTCCATCAAGGCGTTCGATTACACACCATCCTAGTTAATTAATCCCTAAACCCATTCTATGGATATCTGAGCTCCAATTTCCACTACATAATAATCATAAGAATGGAAGTAAGGTCCTTGTGCCAACCAACGAGAAAGGATAAAAGAAAGAAAGAAAGAAAGCTGATGACAAAAGTCGCAACAAACCTGACCACAAAAAAATGGCATACAAGCAACAATGCTCAACTGATTGGCAAGAACCAAACATGTGGGGTCTATTACCTGAAACTGTGGATGTAAGAACAAGAATAAGCATAAACTAACAATCGAGATGGCATTGATCCTGTCAAAGGCTTTCTTTTCTGGTCCCACATCAATTCATGATGCTAACCCTCATCTACGTTGCAAAAAGACACCTAGAATGAACTGAACACAAAGGGTGGAAGACAGAAATGTTCCTCCACATGGCATTTTCTTAGAGGATAGGCACTATATACGCTTTGATAGTTGTGAATAGGTCTAGTGTCTAAGCTATCTGGCCAAGCAAATACACACAAGGCAATCATATAGATTTACATAAACAGAGGTGCAAAAGCAGAAAGATGAGAGTTCTCAATGCATACCTCCAGATCTCAATCAAGGTTTGTCTTGAGGTCATTGTCAATGCCCGCATGCGGTCTTTCTGAAAGTCAAAAATATAAACCATTAACTCAGTAGCATAAATCTCAGACCTTTCCAATGCAATAATTATCAAATAGCAGAGAAAAATGAGGTTTTTATATATAGATGGCCAAAATTTCAGTGTTTTTGAGACAGGAGAAGCAGCAGAACATGTAATAACCCATATTTGATCCCACATTGGATTGAAGAGCAGAACACTAGAAATTTTGTAACCCAGGGGCCCTATCTGCAAACTTTGGCACCACTTTGGCCCAGGAATTTAGATGGTACTAATGAGTCCAACAGGCTCCCCAGCATGGTATGACAAAATTAGAGCACCACATATGCACATATGTTCTTTCCTATGATGCTTGGACTCGATACGAGTATTGGTACCGGTACAGGTATGTATGTAAATGTTGAATTTTTTATTTTCTAAAATGTAGGATACGGAAACATGAATAAAATGTGTTCGAACTTTGGACACGAGCACGTGAGTACGTCTTTTACACTTCAATTTTTATTTTCTCAAAATTTCACATGTAAAAAGTTAAATAATAATTAAGTGGAAAGTATTAAAAGACGGAACATGTCAATTAAAACCAACTAGAAATTTATAAAGTCAAACACCAAAAATAGCTTGAATTTAAATGACAAAAGCACAAAATTAAAATAGAAGTTAGAAATGACATAATTAATTACAATTGCCATACCCACTAAAAAATTGAAGGATCCACCCCATATTTCACACACATACCCATGTCGTGTCGACACATGTGTGCCGGCCGGAATGCCAAATCCGAGCATCACATGTTCTTTCCCACTACTTTATTTACGCCAAAAAGGATATATTCATAAATCTTAATAAATCTTAAGACACAATAAGGAACTGTATATCTACTGCATTTGTTGAACCATGCCTCTATCCATAAAACATGTGCAGTAGGTTTGATAATTTAGTGAGACAAACCATTTGGGTTATAGACGACTCTCTTCTCGAGCAAAGACTAGTTCTGAACCAAACCCATCTAGGTGTAACTATCCTTCTGTTTACCATTTATTGCTACATAGAAAGAGATACTCAATTGAACGTTTAATCAAAGCCCTCTTAAAAATATCACTCTTCCTTTGTAGTGTTTAGTTTTTGATTCATGAACAATGCTAATTTTAATCAAATAATATAGAGAAACAACCTCGATCTGCCGCCGGGTCCTTGCAACATCTAGAGGGCACGTGGCAGCAGCTGCAAGGCTTCCTGCCACAACACCAGCACAAAAGTTTGCCCCAAGGACGCTGGACACACTAGCTTTGTCTCCTATCCCGCTCAAAATTCTTCTTCTAAGCTGCAGAAAAGTAGCAAGAGTAAAATATCCTAAAATCTAAATCTATTTAAGCAAAAGACTGTACAAAATAAGCTATCTCACCGGCTCAAGAGATGACCAGCAAATAGCAGAGAAAGGAAGATCACGGGCAAGTTGTGCTCCAAGGCCAGTCCATAAGAAGCGATATCTTTGTACTACTACAAATTGGAACTACTTCCCAATTACATCACCCCGATCATTGTGCAGATGAATGCAATGACAAAAGAAGTATAGGACAAAACATCAAACTACAGACTTAAAATCTAAGAAGCAGAAAAAGAACAGTTGCACTTAAAAAAATGTTTCTGGATGTGAAACTTTAACCAGCAGAGCACGTTTGTACAAAAAGGAAAATTTTAAACTAAAAATTGTCTAACGAAGATAGCAAATGAATTTTGCTACCTGTGTCAATTATATGCCTACAAAGAATAAGACTTATCGTTTTAACAGATACCAAATTATCCATAGTATAGCTATGCGATTGGAATTTCACTTCGAAGGTTATTGATCTCATATAAAAATCTTAGAATGAGAAGAAAGAACAATGAAAAAATAATCTATTTTTGTGCCTGCTAAACTAAATATTAGACATGTAAAATTACATATTTGATGCTAAATTTTAATGTCTTTTCATAATTTGCAACAAAAGGCCATGAAAGCAATACGTAAAGCATAAAAGTAAAATTTCGAGTCGTACAAGATTGATGATTATTTGCACTCTGCACAGGAGAGACAACTCCATTCAAAGTATTCCAAACACCTGGGGTCTTCACACCAGCTTGGCTATGTTTGAACGCCTATAACAAAAGATTGGTAGGAGACTAATCAAGCAAAGAAAAAATAGTGCCAGAACAGTGTGTTCTACAGAAACATATGAGGGGAAGCGATGAACTTGGTTATGATATTAAAGTTAGGTGAAGTTATGGTGAGTATGAACTTGTTTGTAACTTGAATAAGAAAATAATGATGATAGTGATTGCAGTTAATTGTCATTGAGGAATAGCATAAGATGAATAAGATAATCCTAGCCTAAAATTATAACATGAAACACGAACATACCTGCATGCGCGTTCTTGCAAGCTCAATAGGGTAACAAGTGATACAAGCTATTGAGCGTGCTAAGGAGCCAGCAACTAGGGGAACATATGGTGTCAAAATCGGGACATCCTGTCTTGTAAGAACTTCCATGTAGTTGAGAAAAATATCATAAAGTGGCATATAGATGCCCACCTGCAAATGTTAATTAGCTTGGTATTGTTTTAAATGAAGAGCTGTCAATTGAATCATTTTCCAATGATCTAAAAACCCTTGAATCAACTTCTGGTTGATTTCCACAAGGGAAGCTTACAGAAGGGATTGCCAGAGCTAAACTAGCATTAGTTCCTCTCCACAGTTTTGTGAATCCTTCCTGCAAAATTCCTTATGATTAGACAAAAGATTTGACAATGAATACACGAGTAAGTGGATAATAGTTATGGATCTTACGAAATGTATGGATAAAAATTATGTTTGGCTAGATTAAATTATAATTTTTGTTCAGCCAAACATGCAATAAAAAAATCATATACTAACTTCAATTAAACTATTCACAACCAGTGGAGCATCATTTAAAACTCTTAAATTGGCTTAGATGTCTCAAAGCGGGCAGCAAAATATTGCACCAAGATGGAACAAGGTAAAGAAACAACCCTTTGAAACTTATGTAATTATGATTTTGATGCTAGCCAATTCTCTATAATTACTTCCATTCGACCAAAATCAATAACTGGTCGCAAAATTGCAAATTAATGAATTTCAGATTCAAAATCAATGCGCGTAAAAAATATCAATGAGATATTTTCATGATCTTTCTTATGAAATTCATAGCAATGTAGTGCTCATATGCATATTCCTACATCAACAAAATAACCTCACATTTTCTTTTCCTTCAACAGAGATATGACTGAATTAATGTCACTTCCATGATTCCATCAGAACATCACTAACCTGGCGCACAACTTTGTAGAATACATCGAATGTTCCCTTGTAACGTGAACAATCAGGAGAGCATCTCGGTTGCTTTGCAATGACTGATGAGTCATATTTCATATCTGGAAGCATCTGAACACAGTTCCAGAACATAATTTACTATCGGAAAACACAAGTTCCATATTTGACGCATACTAACAGGAATAGGTGCAGGTACTTTAGTTTGATTGCAAGAAAAATAATAATGCATGCAATCTGACGATCAAGGATCTTGCAATGAGTTATATTGCTCTCATAAGAAGTTCTAAATATTGAAGTATGCTGACATGCTCTATCGAAAGTGACATGGAAATGTAAAAGTTTTATCCTTCACTTATATTCTATTTGACAAGAAAAGGTAGCATGAAAGTTGAACTACTGAAGTCTCCAATGTCAAGACTATAAGAGATATTGACTATTAAGTGTAAGAATAACTTCGACAATGGTGCATTATCATATTCTTTGGGAGAGCAATAAGAAAGAGGGATGAAAAGTGACGGAAACTTCTGTAGACAACAAATATGACTCATGATTGGCTAGTTCTTTTGTCGTTTTCATGGTTTCATAACCATATTTAAAGGGAAAATCTAAGACTGGTAAGGTTGGCGTACCGCATTTGTATCGAAGCAAGCTGTTTGACATAGACCATCATAAGGGACACCAGCAGCCTGAGCTTGCAACCTAATCTGGGAAAAAGCCAAACATCAACAAAGAATCCAAAAATTCAAATTGAAACATAATATTTATCAAATAATTGATAAGGTATCTTACTACTGATAGTTACAAAAATCAAACTTTGAAATTCCAGTTTTAACATATAGTCTAATTCCACAAAACTGTTATCATTTTCGTTTATATATACACACTGGCAGTGACTCAAAAGTCTCCTAGCAAATGCCCAAATTACTGCACGACAGCACGAGTTCACGGAGTACAAGCAAGATTTCCTCGATTGGATTAAAAACAGTGAAAGGAAAATAGACAAACTCCATAATGGCCTAGCTATTCTAAACACTCATATTGGACTCGACCGAATTGGACATGAAAAAGTAAATTTTTTCCCAAACATCTCGCCCTGCTTTAATCATATTTGAATCCAAAAAACACGTTGCGTACGAAAATCAATGAAATGTTTATTTCAAAATATTAATTATAAAACACAAAAAAAAAAAAATACTACAAAAACCTTGGCAACATCAAGAGGGTTGACGATGATTGCGGAGAGGAAGGCGGCTCCGGTGGCTGAAAAAACCCTCTCTCCAAACCATAAATTCTCATCCGAAAGTTGGGATTTTGACATTTCCTGGAGCTGTTTCTTGGCAGAAGGCTCCTCTTTTACCATATTATTTACGTTTTTTTCTAATTCCGCTTTTCTTGTTGCCGTTACTGCTCCAATCCATAAGGCAGGCCTTGCCTTGTTGAACCCACCATCAATTGGAGTGAAAATGGGAAATTTTGTATGGGATTTGCGGCAGAAAAGGAAACTAGAAGGAATACAATTATTTTTTATCCTTTAAATAAGTTTTAATATATATTTTGCATGGAGGAAGAGGAAGAAAATTTCTTTTGTTATGCAAACGTGTGAGAATTCCTCATTCGTGGCGTGGAAATAAGGCGCAGTGAAAACTGTGCCTTGTTTGACTTTGACCTGCATTTTTATCAATCTATTATTTCAAAATGTATTCTTAACAGCAAAATGAGACTCAAATCGATGCTCAGATTTAGACTTGTTTGATTTTTATTTTTCTAGATTTTTTTTTCAAGCACTCTCAATAGAATAATTTTCCTACTTTTAATTACACATTCTCAAAACAAATTAATTTTGGATTATTCTAAGGGTACAAAATGGTCAAGTGGCGGCAGCCGCCCCTCCAATAGAAGGCCGCCACTTGGCCATTTTGGACATGTAACATGGTCCATTAATTTTTCACAGACAACATAAAGCCATGTTTGGCGAATTGGATTCAACTGTGTTTGAATTCTTGTCTTCTCTACACGCAAGGAGAG
>CAIGRF010087482.1:11520-23511 GCA_903798235.1 Fraxinus ornus
AAATAATCTGTGACGTACAAATTTTTTGATCTGTGACCTCGAAATAATTTGTGACCAAAAAATTTGACGATATGTGACCAGTAAATAAATTCGTGACTTATAATTATGAATATGTGACCATTAATTACAAAAATGTGACTTTATTATCTTTATTTAATAATAAAAAAAACTTGATTTTTGAATTTTTAAACTATAAACCTAATTTTTGAATTTAGAAACTTAAACACCTTATTTTTAATTTTTTTCCCTTTAAGAAATCTGTGTTACTTGGGTCCGATTGTGGCAGATGGAGAGGCCCAATTGTTCAGTTGAATCAAGTTTGGAGACGGGGCTTCATATGAGGTTTGTTAAATTTCAAGCTTCGGATTGCAATTATCATTCAGCAGTCAAATAACAATTTTAATTATTTTAATATATATTTACCATTTTGCCCCTATTAATTGATTAAAAATATGGTGAAACTTAATTTTTGGGTCAACTGATGGAAAAATGGATGGAAAACATCCAAAAGGGCCACACATGCAATGGTTGGAAAGGTTTGGGGCGACGACTACAACAAATCAAAGGTTTGGAAAAAGTCTGCTAATGTTTCAAAGGTTTGAGGCTTTTGCTACAATTATCCCTATTATTTATCAAGAAATGAATTACATTGTAAAATCACCTTAATAAAGTAGGTCGTGTTGAAGTCTGGTAAAGTTAACATTGTATAAGGATCGATGATCCTTATTGTAAGTCATTGTATGGGTCATATTGAGGTCTCGTTAAAGATTAATAGTGGGTCGTCTTGAGATTTTGTAAAGTTCAACATTGTATAAGGATAGATGCTCCTTATTTGTAAATCACCGAAAGCATTGTAAATGGTTGGATTGCACTATAAGTCAATCAACATAGTGAAAAAGCCTTGCTAGTACCAAAGAGTTTGCTAACGGATGATATAGATCATTTCTTTGGATCGAACATTCACAATTATATCGTGTGTATCATCTCCATTTTACTTATCGCTTTCATATTTGCATTTATTATTTGAATCGATCTATTTAGTCTTGCTTAAATTTATGTTAATTCTTCGAAAAAGTTTTTAAAAACCAATTTAGCCCATCTTTGTTAGTTATCCTTGGGCTATAAAATCAAAATTTGTAGAAAGAAGGAAGTGAAAACTTCGTTTATGGGGGCTCAATCAATGAGGAACTTGAATCACATGTATGATATGTGGATAAAAGTTGCAACAATCACATGTGTGGAAATGTGTGTCCCTTACTTGAATGAATGTTTTCGCTCTATAGAAAGTTTTGGTGATTGTTCTATCGTGAATGTAATGGGAAAGGGTTATATTAGTATAAGAACGAAGAATGGTTTTGTAGAAACAATTTCCAATATTTTTTTATGTTTTTTACTTAAATGCAATTTGTTAAGCCCTAGACAATTGCAAGAAAAAGGTTATATAATTACTATCAAGAAAGGTGCGTGTGAGATATATGATCCTTATAGGAGAACTATTACTAATGTTCAAATGAGTTCAAATAGGTTGTTTCCATTGAAGATTGAAAGTTCTCAACCTTCTTTGATGGCTGAAGTGAAAGACTCTTCACGGCTTTGGCATTTTTGCCATAGACACTAGAATTTTGGTGATTAAAGACCCTTGACCAAAAAAAATATGATAAAATGCCTTCCTCAAATTGACACTCATTCTAAAGTTTGTGAAGAATGTGTTGTTAGCAAATAACATCGTTCTCAATTTCCTCAAGGAAATTCATTGAGAGAAAAATATGTTTTGGAGCTGGTTCATTTCGACATATGTGAGCTGATAAAACCATCTTCTAATGGGGTAAGAGATACCTAATTACCTTAATTGATGATCATATTCGAAAAGCTTGGATTCAATGTTTGCAGGAAAAATCAGAAACTTTTAGTAAATTTAAAAGCTTCAAAGCACATGTTGAAAATGAAATAGGAAATACCATTATAACTCTTCGTACTGATCGTGGTGAAAAATAATACTCAAAGGAGTTCAAAAGTTTTTTTGATGCTCGTGGCATTCGAAAAGAACTTACAACCACTTATACACCAACAAAATTGGTGTATTAGAGAGGAAAAATAGAACCATCACAACATAGTGAGAAGCTTGCTAGCAAGAGGGAGAGTTCTAAAGAATTTTTGGCCTGAAGTAGTGAATTTGAGCATCCATGTCCTAAATCGGAGTCCTTTTGCAGGTTCAAAACATGACACCATAAGAGGCTTGGAGTGGATGGAGACCAGTTATAGATCACTTTAGAACTTAAGGTTGCATTGCATATGCATATAACCCAGATGAGAAAAATGAAGAAGCTTGACAATAAGGGTGAAGAGTGTCTTTCTTAGCGTGGGTAAATTATAAATTTTTCAATCCACTGAATAAGAAGATCGTGACCATTAGAGATGTAATTTTTGACGAGTAGAACACTTGGAATTGGAATAGGCAGCAACCTACTCAAATCAATTTTTATAGTGAAGCTGAAGAAAAAATGCAGCGATCCTTACATAAACAAATTCCAGCTATTTCTATACCTGAAATCTACCAAATGTATCTCCAACAAGCGTCAAATATTCACCAACAACAGCAGAATCTACTAATGCAGTAACTGAATCTCATCTTCACTGTATTCGAAAGAGGCGCGTATGGATGATATTGCGAAGTAGTCAGGTATTGACCAAACTGGAGATCTAGTTACTCATTTTGCTTTATTTTCAGATTATGACTCTACAATTTTTAAAAGTGCTTTAAAAATGGCAAAAGGTGCTTGATGATGAAATTGTAACCTTGAATCTAGTTGGGCAAAAAAAAAAAAAAAAAAAAAAGATTTTTTTCTAGTAATCTATGTGATGCGTTTTTTCTTCGCATTCATTTGAAAGAAATGACTCTTGGGAGCAATCGAATCTTCCAAAAGGATACAAAATCAGTGGCATGAAGTGGATCTTCAAAACAAAACTAAAGGGGAATGGTGAAGTTGATAAGTATAAGGTGAGATTGGAGGCTAAAAGATACGAGCAAGAGTATGGGATTGACTATAAAGAAGTTTTTGCTCCAATTACAAGACATGATACAATTTTATTTCCATTCTTTTGTAGTTAGTTCTTTCTTCTTTTTCTGTCAATTATAGGAAGATAAAATCAGCTGTTTTTCTTATCCATTTGAGAGTCCATATAACTCTTTATATTTTCTATCAAAATATATATAGTACAACCATTCGAGTTACAAATAAACAATGAGGTATACCCTGCCCTTGGTGCCGTTTGATGGCATATATAGCCTTCTGAATATGACAGACACAATTAATTTGATTCATTCCTATCAACAAACCCAGAGGGGCCAGCCATGTATATATATTAGGTCAACGTGACATGGAGAAATGAATTCTTGAAATCCAACTAACGGAAATGCAATTTAGATTAGAAGTCTAAGTGATAAGAGCATTTTATGCGCTTACCTTGGCTTCTTTTCTTATTTATATATAAATTGAGCGATTATTTACTTCATTTGTGTAAATTATGTTAATTGTAGGAATAATCCCAACTTGGATACAATCTATGTGAAAAGAGGCTATTTAGAGCGTAATTGGAGTTTATTTGGAGCAATTGAAGATTAATTGGTTGGCAAGAGATCAATTGGAAGTATTAACTGACCATTCGGTAAAAATTTCTTAAGTTTTGGGAGTTAAATTCGACATTTGGAAAGCTTGAGGACTAAATTGAAAACTCCAAAACTTGTCTCGGGTCAACTATTATTACTTTGAAATGAAGATGACTTAATTACAATATTAGAAGATGAATGATTAAAGTCACATGAGAAGAGGAGTCCATTGAAAAATGAATTTGTTTGCTTTTATTTCCTTAAACTCTTTGGTAGAACCAATTTTAACTCTTTGGTGGAAATCAATTTGAACAAGGATTTTGCCTAATCTTGTCTTATAAATACACAACAGTCCAACAATTAAAGGAGGCTTGTAGGATTTCATTAAAAACATATTGAAGCCAAGTGATGAGGACACGATTGGATCCATTGGGATTTCTTTTTATTGTTATTGGGCCTTATAATTTATATTTTCTATTTTTATGGTTATTGGCATTGTAGTAGTGGGTTGGCCCAAACACGTCACTTAACTAAGTTTTCACTATTTATATGGTTTTTACATTATAATTTAGACAGTTAATGATTGATTAAAAGTGCAATTGGCGACTGCCTCATTTTCTTCTCCCTCATGTTTCTTCTCACAGTTTCTTTCCTCTTGCTTCTTTCTCTTCTATTGTCTGGTTGCTGTTTTTCTAATTGATAGTGAATCCCCATTGATTCTATATCAAAGTGGTATCTAATTGATAGTGAATCCCCATTGATTCTACAGCAATGTGGTATTAGGGCCCCTTATTCCCAAAACGTCCAGATTAAGTATTGTACATTGAACCCTGACTCAACACAAAAATGCTAATGATTGGCGTCATCATGCCATTTTCTACACTTACATCAAGATATTATAAGGGTTTTAAGGTCATTGCGGATTAGGGGTAGTTGCATCAATGTAGTTTTAATGGCTATCGTATCTCGTCTTGGGTTGAAACCAGTTCATCACCCTCAGCCATATAGCGTCTCTTGAGTTGATACTTCTTCTGATCGCTGTAAAAGAACGATGTCTAGTACCTATTCAATTTCTCAATTATAAGGATCATATATGGTGTGACATCATTTCAATGGATGTCGGTCACATCATTTTTGGTCGACATTGGTTGTTCGATTTAGATTTTACCATTTATGGTCATTTCAATTCATGTTCCTTTGTATTTAATGGAAAGAAAATTCACATTAATCCCCTACCCCCAAAACCTGTTGGCTCGCCTGAGGCAAAGAAAATTGAGGAACGAAAGGGATTATATATCATTAATCTTACGGAGTTTGAACGCACACTTGTCTTAGTTGTCCTGGAGGTTCCATCGAATTCCCCATTAGTAGCCCCTCATAAAGCCCAGATGATCATTCAAGAGTTCCAAGATGTGTTTCCCGAGGACTTACCTGACGAGCTACCTCCTTTACGGGACATCCAACATACCATAGATTTGGTCCCCAGGAGTGTCGCTTCCAAAATTGCCTTATTATACGATAAATCCTACTGAGCACGCTGAACTACAGAGGTGAGTGGATGAACTTCTTCACAAAGGATTCATCCATGAGAGTTTAAGCCCTTATGCAGTTCCTACGCTATTGATGCCTAAAAAAGATGGTTCTTGAAGAATGTACATAAATAGTTGTGCCATCAATAGGATCACGGTGAAGTATCGCTTTCCCATCCCTAGACTTGATGATATGTTAGATATGATGGTTGGTGCTACAATATTTTCTAAGATCGATTTGAAGAGTGAGTATCACTAGATTAGGATCCACCCAAGTGATGAGTGGAAGGCCACTTTTAAAACAAAAGATGGACTTTATGAGTGGTTAGTTATGCCTTTCAGCCTAACCAATGCCTCGAGTACTTTTATGCGAGCAATGAGACAAACTCTTCGTCCTTTCATAGGTAAGTTCCCTGTCATCTACTTTGACGATATTCTCGTCTATAGTACAACGAAGGAACAACATCGAGATCATCTCAAGCAAGTTTGGTGTGCCATTCGGGCAACAAAATTGTATGCTAACGTCAAGAAATGTTCGTTCTTCACCAATAGAGTCGTTTTCCTAGGTTTCATTGTATACTCTACGAAGGTATATGTCGATCATGCCAAAATTCAGGCAACTGTTGATTGGCCTGAACCTAAGATTATACATGATGTTAGGAGTCTTCATGACCTAGCTACCTTTTAGTGTTGCTTCATCAAGGGGTTTAGCACAATCATGGCTCCTATTACGGAGTGCATAAAGAAATGAAGGTTTCATTGGACGCATGAAGCGACTAAGGCTTTTAAACTAGTTAAGAAGCAAATGACGGAAGCTCCTATCATGCACCTTCCTAACTTCGTCAAAGCTTTTGAAGTTGAGTGTGATGCTTCCGGGTTAGGAATAGGTGGAGTCCTTAGTCAGGAACACCACCATGATGCTTATTTCAGTAAGAAGTTGAACAATGGCAAACAGTGGTACTCGCCTTATGATAAGGAATTGTATGCAGTTGTGTATGCTTTAAGATATTTGCATCATTATTTGCTACCCCAAGAGTTTGTTCTTTATTCGGATCGTGAAGCCCTCCGTCATCTCACCACCCAGAAAAGGTTACATTCTAGGCACGGTGATGGATTGAATATTTACAGCCCTATTCTTTTGTTTTTAAAAATAAGAAGGGGGTTGAGAACCAGGCGACTGATGCATTAAGTCGTCATATCTCCCTTTTGTGGGTTATGAATGTCAAGGTCATAGGCTTTGAGCGCCTTAAGGAAGATTATGAGACATGTCTCAATTTTAAGAATATTTTTCTTGATTTGCAATGAGGACAGTCGGATACTGTGAATGATTTTCGCCTTGAAGAGTGTTACCTTTTTCGAGCCAATAAATTGTGCATCTCTTGAACTTCAGTGTGAGACTTCATAGTATGGAAAATTCAATTGGGAGGCTTAGCCAATTTGAAGAAAGATGCGAGATAAGATCATAGAGGAGAGTAAACGTCAATTCTATTGGCCTAATTTGAAGAAAGATGTGTCTAAGATAGTTAGTACTTGTAACATCTGTTAGTTGGCCAAACAAAAGAGGCAAAACCCTGGCATATACATACCTCTTCCTGATCCTGATTGCCCTTGGCAAGATGTGAGCATGGATTTTGTATTAGGGCTTCCACGTACCCTGAAGAAACTTGATTCTATTTTTGTGGTAGTTGATTGTTTCTCGAAAATGGCTCATTTTATCCCTTGTAGCAAAGCCTCAGATGCGTCCAAGGTTGCCCCATTGTACATTAATAAATTTGTTAAATTGTATGGCCTCCCAAAAACCTTTTTGTAAGACAGGTATTGTTCAGTTCACTAGTCACTCTTGGAGAACGTTGTGGCACAATAACTCAAATTGCATATAACAGATCCATGAGTCGATCATTAGGTATGAGTTCATTTGAAGTTGTTCATGGTTTTAAGCGTAGGAAGCCTTTAGATCTCATTCCGGTCTCCTCACATGCTAGAGTGTCTATGTCAGCTAAAGCATTTGTACAACATTTTCATGATTTGCATATTGAGATCAATAAACTTGAAACTAATAACGCATCATATAAACTTCGAGTTGATTTGCATAAAAGACGTGTTGACTTTAATATTGGGGATTATGTTATGATCCAAATTCGACCAGAGCGGTGCCTACATGGATCCGGCTCTAAATTGTAAGCTCGTAGCGCAAGTCCTTTTAAAATTTTAAACCAAGCTGGCCCAAAGACTTAGGGTGTGTTTGTCACCCATTAAAATTTCAAGAATGATGTAAGGAATAGTATTTTTTGGAGAATGTGTGGATGAAATTTAAAGTAAATTGATCTTCCGCCACATCTTGGCTACTACCATACCTTTAATGTTGTGGATTTAGTTGCTTATAAAGGTCATTTCAATCTCTCAGATGATCCTCTCCTACCTCCATCTGTGGACCTTGACTCGAAATCTCTTGCTACTTCTAACCCAATGCCACATTTTCCAGCACACAGAGATAAAATTGATACTATTTTAGATAAACAGATTGTGTTGACTAAAGATGTGGATGGTCAGTGCTTCATTATTCATTGGGTTGATCGGCTTGAGTCTGATTGCACATGGATTACTAGAGAGACACTACAGCACCTTGACCCAGACTTATTAGAGCTCTATCAGATTCAGCAGGATCTTCATTTGCCCAGTTCTCCTTCCACGCATCCAGGGGACATTGGTGGAGACTCCAAATTCAGACAGCCGCTGATACGCTTTTATGGACGTCGGAAGAAGCTCGTCCAACCCCTGATTTTATGGTTTAGCGATTGATTACAGCATTTTGCTGCCTATCGACTCGACATGGTCGAGTTTTCTTCCACCCCGGAAGAGTTGATGCGGATATCATTGGATCCATCGGGATTTATTTTTATTGTTATTGGACCTTATCATTTATATTTTTTATTTGTATTGTTATTGGCCTTATAGTAGTGGGTTGGCCCAAACTTGTCACTTAGCTAGGTTTTCATTATTTATATGGTTTGTACACTATAATTTAGACAGTTAATGATTGACTAAAAGTGCAATTGGCAGTTACCTCGTTTTCTTCTCCCTTCTGTTTCTTCTTACGATTTCTTTCCTCATGCTTATTTCTCCTCTTGTCTGCTTGCTTCTCTTCTAATTGATAGTGAATCCCCATTGATCCTACATCACCAAGGCTTGGGGGACTCATTGTAAATATATTATTCAAGCCAAAAGGAAGAAAAAAAATCAAGAAACTAGGGTTTCAATATTTTACAAGAAGAAGGCGGAATTTTGGTGCAAGATCTTCAGCTTTTTCTCGTTTTTCCTTAATACCATGGTGATGTACTTTAATTCCTTTTTTGTATTTTTATTCCTTCATGATGTGTAATTAAGTATTTAGTTAGATGAATGATTGTAACCTAGTTTTGAACCTTAATTTTAATTAAAAAGTTTTAAATCTCAATTGATTTTGTGAATTTTTTTTTTTATTTCTATTCTTAATGGTTGGATTAATTGGCCACTAATTCATTGATTTCGTGAACAATAATTACGTAGTGATGCAGATTGTTTGTTTAGACCATGTAATAAAAATCAGTAATTTAATATAAAACGTAGAGATAGGTATGCTAGTTATTGTGATCGTTGCATGAATTCTTAAACCAATAGTTGCGTTTAACTAAGATTGATTCACATATAGATAGATATGAAATTGAATTATTTAAATAAATTCAATGAGAACTCGATAGAGGTAAATTGAATACATTAGAAGAATTCGATTGGTTAAATATAATCAATTGTATAAAGCTTGGTGATTGAGATTAAGGGGATAACTATGGTAAAATCTTGAATCCTAATACTTCGACCATCATATAAAAAAATAACTTTTATTTGTTTTAATATATTTAAAGTAGGAAAAAAAAACACTTTATTTGTTTTTTTATTATTAAATTGAAGTTAGAAATAATTTAATCAATTATTAAATAGTAGTCCTCGTGGAAACGATATTTGGACTCATAGGTCCACTTCATTACTTGTTACGATCAGTACATTTACGGGATATAAAAATTGACAACATCAAGACTAAGAATGAGTCAAACAGTTTTTAGTTTAACAATAGAACTAAACATCTAGTGATATTAATACCCCCGGATGTTGATGGAACCCTTTGGCAACCAACTGAACTTTATATGATCAAGCGAGACACCAACTTTATGTTTAATTCAATAAATCCAATTACAATCAACCAAAATTTGGGGCAAATGTGGAAGGACGAGAGTGTAGATACCATTTCAAAGTAATGGATTGAATTTCCTCAGATATAGAAATATGTCAATAAGGATGTGTAAGAGATTGACATGGAGATGTGGGTTCAACTTTTTAGGTTGTGTAAGGGTAGTAACAAGGTTAAGTTTTTGAATTGGCTTATGGTTGTTGGACTTTGTGTGGTAGCCATAGAATGGGATGAACATTTATAGGTGTAGGGAGAAGGGCTGTTGTGGGCTGAGAAAGGAAAGAGGACCGGATGCACAAGAACTGTTGGTGAGGCATGAAGCTTGCTGTGTTCATGATCATGCACTGGGTCAAAAACGAAGGAGATGAAAATCATGGAAAGTTGAATTACGACACACAGCCGCAAAATGAATCCCTTTATAGTTGAGTACAGGGACGGGCCTAGGCCCAAGCCAATTAGGCAATGTGGCCTAGGACCTCTAATCATAGAGGGCCTCAAAATGATAATTATGAGCTACTAAATGAGCTCAACATTATTATGGTAACATTATTTAATTTGAAAACTAACATTACACATTAAGTACTTTATTATAATGAGGTATAACTATAATTGGGTTTATTTAAACTAACTTTTTCCCGAGTTCATAATGTGTCATTTATTACGAGTTTCAAAATGAGTCCAATATTGGTACGATAATTCTTTATCCTCTAAAAAGTGTTCATTTGGTCCAAATATATTATTCACTTTAATCCCTTAAGATCTCAAAATTATTAAAATGTTCTCGAATCAAGGTCCTTAGAATCTGATTTTGTTTCTCATCACTAAATATTCTTAATTCGTCACATTATTGTCTAAAATCACATATATTACTATTCTGCAATTCAATCCCTAAATTTTGAACTTTTTTTTATCTGAAGTCCCATCTCGAATTTAAGCACTGAAATCACTATTCTCCTTACTAGTAATTCTAGGGCAGCACTAGGCCCAAGCCAACTAGATAGTGGCCTAGGTCCTCTAATCCTAAAGGGCCTCAAAATGGAAGAAACTTCATGGCCCAACTAAAAGATGAATTAATTAAAAATTCATTTAATTATAATTTTTTTTATCTGTTCTAACTTAGTTCTTGCTTATTCAAAATAACCTTTTTTTCGAGTTTAATATACATGATTAATTAAGAGATACCAAACATGCCTACTATTGTTATGGTAATACAGTTTAATTTGGAGACTAATATTACACATTAAGTACTTTACTTTAATGAGTTATAACTAAATTCTCGAGTTCGTAATGTGCAATTTATTATGATTTTCGAAATGAGTCCAATATTGGTAGGATAATTCTAGTTCCTCTAATTAGTGCTCATTGGGTCTAAATATATTATTCACTTCGAAACTTATTGTCTGATCATGGTTGAATTCATAATGTGCCATTTATTATGAGTTTCGAAATGAGTCCAATATTGGTAAGAAAATTCTCAATCCTCCAATAAGTACTCATTTGGTCCAAATATATTATTCACTTTAAAACTTATTTCACTTTAATCCCTCAAGTTTTCAAAATTATTAAAAGGTTCTCAAATCAAAGTCCTTAGAATCTAGTTATGGTTCTCATCACTAAAAAATCTTCATTCGTCATATTATTGTAGAAAAATATATATCTATCACTATTTTGCAATCCAATCCTTAAATTTGAACTTCTTTTATCTAATGCCCCATCTCGAGTTTAAGCACTAAAAATCGCTCTTCTCCTATTGAGTCATTCCTACAATATTCTCAAGACTTCAAATTATGGGTTTTAAGGCTTTCTCAAAAACTCCTTAAACTCTCTAAAATTTGCTAAATTGTACCTTACTCGAGCTTCTCAATAAATAATTCTTGAAGATTATTACTTACAGTTTGATAAAACTTTTCATCAAGGAGATAATTCTTCTAAGTATTACGCTACTCTAGTCTCTTGAGCTGTCGAAACGATTTTTTCTACTCTATCTTTCGGGATTTACCAAATTTTCGTTTAAAATATAAATATATTTTTTATGTAAATATTTAAGTACTTTTGCATTTGAAGAAAGTATATATATAAAAGCCATGAATAATGAGCCACTTTAGGCCTCAAAATTCTCAGGGCTAGCCCTGACTCAGTTTATCCTCCATGGAATTTTTACAATAAAGTATGATAAATGTATTGTGTACACTTATTCAGGCATCTAAGTTAAGGTATTTATGGGATATTTTGGTGAATTATAACTTAATTTCATGTATATTGTGTTTGCTAGATTATAATCGATGAAAATGACAGAATTGGAGAAAAATGATGAAAAATGACACAACTACAAGAAATTCAAAGTTCGAACACTAAAGTGCAAATATTGAAAAGTTTTACCAAATCTCATGATGAAAATCCGACAGTGTTAAGAGGTTAATTTGATGAGAAAGAAATCAAATGGGTGAAATATAATCAAAGCATTCTCATAAATCAATTTTCAGCTAAATAAGTTATACTTTGAATTAGGGGTGTAAGCGGTGCGGTTTTACCGATTTTTGACAAATTTTCAAACAAAACCGTTTAAATCGGTTTGAGAAAACCCCAACCTTAAACCAACCCATTTTGAACGGTTTGAAAAAAACTCACCTAAA
>CAIGRF010087577.1:7028-32831 GCA_903798235.1 Fraxinus ornus
GGATTGTGTGAATCTATAGTGTTAGGGATGCATTTAAAGTGGAATGAATATATAAAATTCATGTTGATGTACATAGTATTTAAATAAATGAATTTAATAAGGACAAAATTGAAATATGACGTGGATGTAAATAGTATTTTTTTTTAAATTTAAAAATTTTGTAGTGGATGAACTTAGAGTGGGATGAATATATAAAAAGTGTGGATGAAAATAGCGGTACCCAAAAAATATATACTCTCAAAATTATATTATAATCTGAAATAATGGGGTGGCTTAATTCCGCAATTTACCCTATTTACTGGTACATTGTTAATAATTAATATATGTTAGATTTCGATCGATAAAAAAGAAATTCCTGTTCTTGAATCACGAGTAATTCAGATTCTTCGATGAGTTCAAGAATCTGGCTAGGGTTTTGAGCAGCTGTCTGTGTGTATATTTAGACATACACACAAGCTTATATTCGATCATGGCACTGGCTACAATGACGCAGTCACTTAGGTTTATTCCTCCGGCGGTAGCCACCGGCGCTGGAAACTTCGATTCTCTGAATCGCGTTCTTACTGACCTCTGCACCCGCAATCCTAAGGTTTGTTGTCCTTTTTTTTATTTTAATAATAATAATGAAAAGTTCTGTGTTTCAGTGCGAATTTTAGTTCTTGAAATGTTTGAGAGAGACTAAATCTTAGGTTTTGTTTATAAGGATATTTTGTGTTCCTAAAACTGAAAAATTATAGCGACAGCCACAGATTCATATGCCTGCAACTTTAGCAAGAAATTTAACCTACTTTGATTCCATAACTAAAGAGACTGAAATTTTCTTACTTAAGTTGCTGATTGAATACTAATATGATATTCATATTTTATGGTATTAGATTTTTTGTTTAGAGTGTCTTGAATTGCTGATCCTTGTTCAACCGGTAATTCACTAGTGTTTCGGTCTTATCCTATGCATAGGATTGGGCCGCATTAGCATTGAGAAGACATGTAGAGGAATATGCTCATGATCTCAGTGGAGAAGCATTTTCCCGATTTATGGATCAGCTGTATGATCACATTACTAGTCTTTTAGAAAGCGATGAAGTCACTGAGAATATGGGTGCTCTGAGGGCTATTGATGAGCTGATAGATGTTACAGTTGGGGAAAATGCTGTAAAGGTTGCTAAAATTGCAAATTACATGCGAACTTCTTTGGAGGCAAAGCGGGAACCTGACCTTTTGGTTCTTGCAAGTAAAGTTTTGGGTCACTTGGCTAGAGCTGGTGGGGCAATGACTGCTGATGAAGTAGAACGCCTGGTATGTTGAAAATATGCTGTGTTTTTATGCATGATGGTCTTGTATTTTACAAGGGTATTTCTACTCTCGTCTGTGCAGGTGAACCTTGCACTGGAATGGCTTCAGGGCGATAGAATTGAATATCGTCGTTTTGCTGCTGTTTTGATATTAAAAGTAAGGCCCTGTTTGACCCACGTTATTTTTTTCATTCTCATTCTTCTACTCATTTTCAATCACACATTCTTCAATAAAATAATATTTTCCATCACATCAATAACTTTTCCTTCTTTTTCAACCACATATTCCTCATCACATCACTTCAAAAAAATGCATTCTCTCATTTTAATATGCACCAAACACACTCTAAGTTCACAATTTTTCCTCCCACTACTATCACTAATCTAGCTAGTTAGAAAATCTTGGAGTCCTAAGCTGCATGGAAATCTGCCAAGTTAGACAATGTTATTATTTTGAGGATATATGTGTCCTATTTCTATGTGCTTGTTGTCTATGCTCATTTTTACACAATTCTCCCCCACCTCAGCTTCTTTTATTCTTTGGGTTGCTAAAGCTCACACTCACAATTAGGTCTTTACTCAGTTATCGCTTCCCCCATGACTAATATATTCATGTCTCGAGGGAAAACTCATTCTATAGAAGCATCAAGTATGGTAAAATAGTGGAAGTATTATAGTTTTCCAGTCTTTATAACAAAGACTATTGTCTGATGGAAAATTTTGTTGCCTTGCGTGATCTGTGGCTATCCGTAATGATGGTTGTAGGAAATGGCTGAGAATGCTTCAACAGTTTTCAATGTCCATGTTCCTGAGTTTGTAGATGCTATCTGGGTTGCATTGAGGGATCCAAAGCTGGATGTTCGAGAGCGTGCTGTGGAGGCATTGCGAGCTTGCCTGCGGGTTATTGAAAAGCGTGAGACTCGTTGGCGTGTTCAGTGGTACGTTTAGCTTCACAATATGAAGCTTGTTCCATTTTACATTGAAAGAAACAAATTATGTGAACATGTAATTACTTTAAGGCTCATGTAGTTCCCGCCTCTCAAAGATGTTTGAGTGTGCCACTCGAGTTTGACATGTCTTGCCTATCTTCCTGTTCTTGTGCTTTACTTATGTTGTTTCCAACCAAAATACTTACTCTCTTCTAATTTTTTCCTGAGAGGGGGTCAAAAGAGTAAAGAAATTTTCATTTTGGGGTTAATTATGATGGATGAATTAGCTGGCAAGTTGGGTAGAGATTGAGCGAGGAAAATGACACACTGAGTTGGAATATAAGAGGGCTGAAACAAAGAAAGAATTTTTAGACAAATAGTTTGTTATGGAGAACAAATTTGGGGAATGAGTTGCTTTACCTTTGTTAGGAAGGTCTGGACTATTGCTAGGACTATGTGATGGGGTCAGTTAAGGTAACTGAAGAACTAGTTAGTAAATTCTTGTTGTCCATGAAACTAGAACCACCATTTGGTTTATAGTGGTATTTAGGTTTGTAAGGCCCAGATATGGCCCACGAGAGAAATGATATTCTGGAGGAGCTAATAGAGTTTAAGTGTCATTTGTTGTTTTGTTGGTCTGTAGGTGGAATTTCAGTGTGATCAGATTTTGGCATGTAAATTGCTAACTTCTAGAATACTCAAAAGCTTGAGATATGTTGATAGTTTGTTAAAGAACATGGGTTGAAAAAGGTTCTTGTGCAATGAAAGTTGATCTGGTCCGATTTTAGGAAACTGCCGTGTAGCAAACTGGATAAATATTTGGAGATGGCATGAAGTTTCTCGAGGTTAGTCTCGAGATGGGAACAAGATTGTGTTAGATCACTTTCTAGTTACCTTAGATACTTCTGCTATCAAATGCTATTTAATTCCTTTCAAAGTTGGAAAAATGTGACGAGAGAGATTTAGCTTTTGCTTGGTCTTGCGGAATATGTGGATAATAAGTGAGTAGTAAATTGTGGGTCTTATCAACTGTGTAGATAAAAAGTTTGTTTGACTCGCTTAAAAAAATTTAAGCTTTGACGAACATGCACTTGGACTAGGTTTTCTGAATTGGTGGAAGGAAAGCAAGATTCTGGGATGAGAGGGTTATTATTTCATTTCCAAAATGAAATTGTCAAAAAAAGAGCTCAAGATTTAGAACAAGGAAGTGTTTAGAGACTTGAGATTTTAAATAGAAAGCATATTGGTAAGATATTTTAAATTTAAATTAAAACCAATTGTTCACGTGATTAGAGTTGAAATGTAAGATTCCTGTTATTTCACATTTTAATGCCTCTGATGCTGTATTTGATTGATGTTCAGTATGTAAGCTTAATTGACTATATTATTAGCTCTAGGATTTTTGACGAAATGGAAAATATTGATCAATGCTTTGGTCAAATTTTTTTTTTTTTTTTTTTCGCATTCACAAATTATTAGCATGTACTTATATTGGACTGATGTTTGCTTAATCTTGCTGTTGTCAGGTATTATCGCATGTTTGAGGCTACACAAGATGGACTGAGCAAAAATGCCCCTGTTCATAGCATACATGGTTCTCTACTGGCAGTTGGAGAACTACTGAGGTACACTGAGACAATAAGTTAATTAGATTCACTAGTCATGATCCTGTTTCAAAATTTTGTCAATCTTAAGCAAGTTTTTGTATAAATTTATTAATCCCTCTGCTCTTTCAAGTTTGTATATGACAGTTCATTCTATCCTTTCCTCTGCCTCTTTCTAGGTTCAGCGTTCCTTGAAGTCAATTATTCAAGGACTTGAACCTTGTTCCATGGCCTTAATTTTGTCAATAGGTTAGGTCTTGTTGGCATCTTTGCATTTTAAGTGACAAAGCCAATATAAATGATATGGGTTATTTTCTTACAAGTTCATTTTGGGTGGTAACTGTGTATGCTTTCTTTGGACAGTGAAAGCTGAAGCTTAGCCAATTCATCAAATTCGTTATGCAATTTTTGTGCATCCAATGTTTAGCACACGCATAAATTTTCTATTATAGTGATTTATCCTTAACGGGCGAGTACAATTTGTTATCTAACTGGGCAGGAACACAGGCGAATTCATGATGTCTAGATACAGAGAAGTTGCAGAAATTGTTCTGCGATATCTAGAGCACCGGGACCGGCTTGTTCGTCTCAGCATAACTTCTTTGCTTCCTCGAATTGCGCATTTCCTCCGTGACCGTTTTGTGACAAACTATCTGACGGTTTGTGAGATTTAGTTTTTGTTTTCCTCAATAAATCATTTATTTTTGACTATATTACATGAAATTTTTACATTCAGTTTGCTTCAATCTTTGGCTTATGACCTTTTCTTTCGCAGATTTGCATGAAGCATATACTTCATGTTCTTAAAATACCTGCAGAATCTGCTAGTGGGTTCATTGCTCTTGGTGAGATGGCTGGTGCTTTGGATGGTGAACTTATCAACTATTTGCCGACAATAACATCTCACTTGCGTGATGCGGTATGCTAGGCTAGCTAGGTCATTTGTTAATACTAGTGGTTCCCAACAGTAGTTCTTTTTTTGGGCTTTATGTTTGCACAATGACACTTCTGGTATTGTGTGAATCTGGCTATTATAGATTATTCTTCTGAATGTTGCTGCTTTATTTGTAGATTGCACCTCGTAGGGGAAGACCCTCTCTTGAGGCTTTGGCTTGTGTTGGAAATATTGCAAAAGCAATGGGACCCGCTATGGAGCCTTATGTTCGTAGTCTCTTGGATGCAATGTTTTTTGTTGGTTTATCCTTCACCTTGGTGGAAGCCGTCGAACAAATAACTATCAGGTGCTTGGGATAGAACTTTCTTATACGCCATCCTTTGTCCATTTGCATTCAGGATCTCTGACCTCTTAAGATTTTTCTGGTGCTTCAGTATTCCATCTTTGCTTCCAGCTATTCAAGAACGGTTGCTTGAATGCATTTCAGTAGTTCTTTCGAGACACCATCATGTTCAGTCAAGGTCGTCTGTTGTTATTACTCGGGCTAATAGCATAACAGCCAGTCAACAATTATTAGAACTTGGTGGTTCTGCTCCAGTTCAACTTGCTTTACAAACCCTTGCCCGGTTTAATTTTAAGGTATGTCCATTTTGGATTATCAACTTTGCTGCTTTATATTCTTGTCACTTAATATTGTGACTTCTGATGGACTAGGGTCATGATCTTCTTGAGTTTGCAAGGGAGTCTGTTATTGTATATTTGGAAGATGAGGATGGAGCCACACGCAAAGATGCTGCTTTGTGTAGCTGCAAATTAGTGGGAAATTCCTTATCAAGCGCCTCTTGTGCATCGTTTAGTTCCAGTAGGACTAGTCGTGCTGGTGGAAAGCGCCGCCGTCTAGTTGAGGAGGTTGTTTTTAAATAAACTGTATATTTTCTGCTTTGGGTTTTAACCCTTGCTGATAAATAGCTTGTTTGGGAGTGCTGAAATTATAATTTAAGCAGTTCCACATAATGTGGGGAAAAAGTGGGTAATATGTTGTGGGTCCATTGAATGTGTGGATAAAATGTGTGTGTGACTGAATTAAATTATAATTTAAGCTTTCCCAAACCAGATAATGTTTCGTTGATAAAAAATCTTTCACTCTTGATCTACTAGCATATACCCCACGCGTACCCATGGAGAGTTTTTTGTTTGGATCCAAGAGTTAACATGATAGAGTAATCCTGTTTTTCTACTGATTCATCTAGTCCACTGTCTCTTTAAGCAAAGATGTCGTCTATATTCATTGTGGGCTTCAACTCCTCTTTGCTGGACGCTGCACGAGCTAATGATTAGATAACCCATTTAACAAATGTTTCTCTGATTTGTCAAGGTTGCTTCTTTTTGGCAGATTGTAGAAAAACTTCTTATTACTGCCGTGGCTGATGCCGATGTTGCTGTTCGAAAATCCATATTTTCCTCTTTGCATGAGAATGGAGGACTAGATGAATTTCTGGCACAGGCTGATAGTTTGACTGCTATTTTTGCTGCTTTGAACGATGAGGTATTTCTCTATTTTATTGAAGTGCGGTTTTGTGCTCGGTGTGGGAAGGGTACTTTGGAAGAAAGGAGGTTCAAAAGTGGTTCTCAGGAGTTGGTTGACTGTTCATTCTTTGTTATTCTTAAGTTTCACCGAGTTATGAGTTTCAGATCTTCTTTGTCCAATTTTGACCTTTGGCGTATAACACCGATATTAAATACTTGCAGTTACTTGGGTATGGTCCTGCCAAGTGCTTTATTATGGAAGTTTGAGACTTGGAGAGATATTTGTGCAGAAAGTTTTTAAAACCAATGTTTTGGGAGGCTCAAGTCTTGTGGCTTTAGCTGTTCTATATTTGCTAAAGAATGATAATATATCTTAAAGAATAAGATGGGAAACCTGGACGAAATAATTAACTAGAAAATTTGTGAACAATCTGAAAAAATAAAAAATAAAAAATGAAACTTACCCTGCAGCTTATCATTTATGTGAAGCTCAGTTTGAAAATTGAAACAGTGGAACATGGCCCTCAGTTTGCCATTTTATGAATTCTAAGTCATACCATCAGAGTGGTCTTCATTTCATGTTTTTCGAAAACATGACTTAATCGCATAATTTTCACGAAATTTCTGAAACCTAGTTTGTGTAAATGTTACAATACCTAGTTTTGAATTGGGTTTGTGGACTTTAAGAGTTTCCTTACTTTAAGGCAGGCTGGAGAATGATCCACAGAAGTACCTTTAATAAAGTATAATATAAATGTCTTAGTTTTTAGGTGTATGAATTATGTTTTCAAGAAGGAATGTCTAAATCTCAATTTCTGTTTCTTGCTACACCATGTGCACTTTGTCACTTTTTATTGCTTGTTTTAGGATTTCGAAGTTCGGGAGTTAGCGATTTCTGTTTCTGGAAGACTGTCTGAAAAAAATCCAGCATATGTTCTTCCAGCTCTCCGACGCCATCTGATTCAGTTGTTAACTTATCTAAAACAAAGGTGGTGTAGAAAGATTTTAATTTATTGAATCTTTTTGGATACTTTTATTCATATGCTATGATAATATAGTGCTGTTTTATTCTTTCCTTTACCTCCCTATTTCTTTAGCATGTAATTTATTGGCATCAATGTCTGTGTTAGCAGTTCAGATAGCAAATGTAGAGAAGAAAGTGCAAAATTATTGGGTTGCTTAATTCGTAACTGCGAGAGACTAATACTCCCATACATTGCTCCAGTACACAAGGTTCAGTATTTACTTTCCTGCTCATGGTTTTATCAAGTATTTCACTTTAACTCATGTAGTTGTCCAACATTTCAGGCCCTTACTGCAAAACTCTCTGAAGGAACTGGGGTCAATGCTAATAATGGCCTTATAAGTGGAGTTCTTGTAACTGTTGGGGATCTAGCTAGAGTGGTAGGTGTCTCCATTAGAATTTTGCTTTTTCATTGCACTTCATCTCTGTGCTTCTTTATTGTTTAATGTGCTCTTTGTCAGTATGTAAGCTGACTTAATATTTGATTTACTCTAGACAGACCTTTGATCCCTAGCTTATTTCTAATCTAATACGAGTTTCTGTTTTATATATGTTTAATGTGGCTCCTAAAACTGTTTCGGATGTGTAAAATGTATTTTGTGCTAGTCAATTGTTGGTTGGTTTTTCTGTTTCTCTTGTTATGTATGCATCACTTGTGCTCAATCAGAGCCTTAGAACATCATTTGCCTAAGTTGTTTTTAATAAATAAATACTGTTTTACTGTCTTTCGATAATTTGCAAGATACAGCTGTTAGGTCCTTCATCGTCCACATATATTTGCCTCTTATTTTCAATTGCAATGTGGGATTTTTTCCCATAAATGCGAGTTTATGAGATTTATGCAATATTGGGGAGGATGGGATTGGAAATATTTCTTCTTTCCTAAAATAGCTGCCGTAATTTGACCACCACAAATGCGTTTAGGTAAAAACTGCAGATACCAGTATTCCTAAGACTTTACCACTTTTATGTCTTTTTCAATTATAAAGTGACCGATTGCCCCATCTTTCTCTCTTCAACCCATCACGGGTGCGTAAGGTTGGGCCATGTCTTCCATCTTAAATACTATAAACTTCTTTTAACCAGGGGAATGTTGATATGTGTAGAAAAAGTTTGTTGGATTAACCCGTGGATTGTTTGATGGAATTCACTCTTATGATATATTCTTGTTCATGCTTGAGAGAATGGAAGAGAAGTTGTTCAATCTTCACTCTTCTCTTCGTTTCCATGTTCAGGGTGGCTTTGCCATGCGGCAGTACATTCCAGAACTTATGCCAATGATTGTTGAAGCATTATTGGACGGAGCTGTTGCTGCAAAACGTGAAGTGGCTGTTACAACTCTAGGTCAAGTGGTACAAAGCACAGGGTATGAATTTCTTTTGATTTTATTATCCTTTTTTCCTTATGGTTTTTCTTTTGTTTTATTCGCTGTTAAATGCTCGAGTGTTGGAGGTCGATGGTTACTTTATTAATGAGTTGTGCAACTTTTTGGCTCTGATATTTTATTCAATTAGACAAAGCAATAATACCTTGATTTGTTTGCTGAAGCCACTATTCTCTAGAAGCTTTCTATAGTTCTGTAGCACAGTCTTCACGGACTGTTATCTGATTATTAAAAAAATCATTGAAGATAGAAAATATATTGACAAAACCTCGTTTGGATGGTTTCACAGGTATGTTATAACTCCATATAATGAGCACCCTCAGTTACTTGGTTTACTTCTAAAACTGCTTAATAGTGAGCTAGCATGGTCCACAAGACGAGAAGTTTTGAAGGTAGCTGAAATCAACTGAATGACCTAGATTTTCTTTAGGATAATATTTTTCAAATTATGCTTGTTGATTTATAGGTTCTTGGGATAATGGGTGCTTTAGACCCCCACATGCAAAAGCGTAATCTACTAAGCTTGCCAGGGTCCCATGGCGAAGTTGGCCGTGCAGCCAGTGATCCTGGTCAACATATTCGGTCAATGGATGAACTACCAATGGATCTTTGGCCATCGTTTGCAACGTCAGAAGATTATTATTCCACAGTGAGACTTGAATCTTAACTCTTAACTTACTAAGCAAGTAGAGCGACTTGAATTTGAAATCGAAGACTCTACTTGTGCTTTTTTTAAACCTCATTTTAATTCAGGTTGCAATAAGTTCTCTCGTGCGGATTCTTAGAGATCCTTCACTGTGTAGTTACCACCAAAAGGTGGTTGGATCTCTCATGTTCATTTTCAAGGTTAGTTCAATGTTGGGAATGATCAACTTATAGTGATGATTGTTTTTGTTATATTAGCAATAATTCTTATGGAGCGCTTCCTGTTTCTTCTCCAACTTCTTTTCGTGTCATATTTTCTTTATGATCACTTATGCTATTGTGCATGGATTTTAATTTTGTTTTATTTCTTCTGCGAGATAAGTCAATGGGTCTTGGCTGTGTTCCTTACTTGCCCAAGGTCAGTATATATTTCCTTGCAATGATGGAAGAAATGAATATTTCGGCAAAATACTTAAAATTTCTGATGTTTTATATTTATTGTTAGGATTATACTGGGATTTGGTTATGAAATTTTAAAAGTGGCTCTATTTTATTTATCTTAAATTTGAATGATGCCTACTGCCATGGTGATAATCTAGATGCTGATTCATATGTTCTTGTTCACTGAATGAAATTTGGCTCTGCACTCATTTCATCTTCAGGTTCTGCCTGATCTCTTTCATATGGTTCGTACATGTGATGATGGTCTTAAGGAGTACATTACATGGAAGCTTGGAACTTTGGTTTCTATTGTGCGCCAGGTGTTTACTTATGGTGGATTTTTTTGTCTTATAGCTAGTCATTCCTTGTGACATCCTTTATAAACGATTCTTGTGCATGTACAGCATATCCGTAAATATCTGCCAGAGTTGTTCTCTTTGATAGCTGAATTATGGTCATCCTTCAGTCCACCTGCTGCTAACCGATCTGCTCATGGATCTCCGGTAATGAGCTTTTTATGGACTAATTGTTGATGGTTTAATATTACATTGTGTAGACGATTGATACAATATTATGGTTTTCTGGGCTTGTGTTATTAGATCCTGCATCTGCTTGAGCAACTTTGCTTGGCACTCAATGATGAATTTAGAACTCATCTCCCTATTATTCTTCCATCCTGCATTCAAGTCCTCAATGACGCCGAACGGTTTAATGACTACACTTATGTCATTGACATTCTCCACACTCTTGAAGTTTTTGGTGGTTGGTATCTGGTGTTAGGTCATTCTGTATGCTTCATTAGTATCTTAACACATGGCTTGAAATCTCTTAACTCGATCACTGCAGGGACATTGGATGAGCATATGCATCTACTTCTTCCTGCATTTATTAGATTGTTTAAAGTGGATGCTTCGGTAGATGTGCGGCGTGCTGCTATTAGGACCCTGACAAGATTAATTCCTTGTGTGCAGGTTTGCATTGAAATTCTTATCAGTTTTCGTCTGACTAGAAGGCATTGGAAAAATATATTTAAAATTATCCATCACTTGTTCCTTTTGTATTCACCAGGTTACAGGTCACATATCAGCTTTGGTGCATCACTTGAAACTTGTATTGGATGGGTCAGATTTCCCCCTTGATCCTTAACACAAATGCATTTTGAAACTCACTTTAAAGAAACTGAAAATGTCTTCCCTTCGAGGACACACGACCTTGGACACCATAGGCTTGTCTTTGCCATGACTTTACACCTAAAAGAGTTGATCAGCACTCGATCAATTTTCCTTTGGAACATTGTTGAGCGATTGACAGTAATGTGTTAGATGGTGGCACGTGTGGTTTGCTATCAGCATACTGCTTTGCTCTTTTAGATTTCCACATAATTGAAGCCAACTACAGATATAATTGTGCACAAAAGAAATTCCTTTAGCATTCATAGGTAACTATGTTTTCTTTTGATGAAAAATAATTAATTATTAGAAGGAAAGAAGTACGTAATAGAGGACAACGTGTTTTCGATTACATTGAAACAGAAGCATATATGGAAATCAGACAGCCAAAGCTATCCTAGCATGTTGTGCATCTTTTAAAGCTTAACTGCTATGATGCTCGGATTCGGGTATGTGTATCGGGTACGGGTACGTATCTAAGTGTCAAATCTTTTATTTTTTAAAATGTAGGATATGGGAATATGACTAAAAAGAGTCCAAATTTTGGACATGGGTATGTGGGTACATCTTTCAAACTTCATTTTTTTTTACTAATTCAGGATGTCATTTTGAATAAACCAAAATTAATTATTCACAGTGAAGGAAATGAGTATTTAATAAGGGGTTATAGATGAATAAAATAAAATTTTAGGGTTTAATTTTCAATAATGAGAATTACTAAATATTATATAAAATAGAAAATGAGGAATTTAATTGTAATTTAGGTTTAGTGGAGCACTAAGTAGGACTGTATAGAGCCTATTTTCATTTTATACAAACGAAACCCTAAACCACCGATATAGAGAGAGAGGAGGAGGAGGAAAAAAAAGGGAAAACTTAGCATTGTAGTCTTTCTCCATCTTCTCAGCAACGACATTAGGTTTATATAGAGCAATAGTGGGAAAGAAGAAAAGGAAATGAAGAAAAAAAAGAAGAAAGAAGAAAAAGAAGGAAGAAAAAGTAAAAACGATGAAGTGTCCGGTTGAAACTTGGAGGATCCAACACATATCCCATACCCATGTCGTGTCGTGTCGTGTCCGACACAGGTACTTCAACTATTTCGAAAAGTCCGAGCACCAGAGCTTAACTGCTGATATAGAAATCTGCCTCGTCTAAAATGAAGATAAGATTAGAACTTTTTCGCTAGAGCATTCATATGTCAATTTGTGATCATGAGATGTTATCTACCTGTCAGTTTGTGATCATCTGATGGTATACTTCCACGAACTCTTATCGTCCCGACTTCCTCCAAATCCCCAAGACTGTAAGCAAAAATTTAGGCAAGGATGCAGCTGGAACTTAGGAATCCTTAATGTCAATGTGATTAAATAACATTACGAAGATCGTCAAAAATTACGATTATATTATCATTTTAATTGTACTATATATAGATAGATTGATTTTACTATATTTAGTTATGATTTTGATTCTATATAATGAGAGACCTCTCAGATAGAGGGGCATCGAGTTTTATTGAATATTATTGACATGGTATCAAAGCTTTTTCCTTAGAATTTTCTCTTGTTTTCTTGGTTAGGTTTTCACAAGGCGGGAAGAGCTTTTTGCTCCTCCCGTCCAGTCTTCGTCAAATTGAATCAATTGTATCTATTAACTCACACAGTTGGAACCCATCTCAAAATTACAAAAACCTAACACTTTTCTCCCTGTGCACTATCGCATACTACAATTCCAAAATCTGTAGAGAGAGGAAAAAAAAAACCCACCATCCACTCTACACAGCCATGGCGTCGATAGCAGGGTTTAGACTTTAGAGATCTAGATTTTGGTTTTTCCTTTCTGTCGCTGCTTTTTGTTCTTCTGCTCATTATTTTTTTCTACAATCTTTCTTCCTCTGTTTTGGTCTTCATCCCGTGTGATGTGTAAACTTTGCCATTTGCAATCTTCGTCCAGGACGTATGCTTGTCGTCAATTGAGTGGTTGACGGGGGCTAAAGTTCTTGCGGTAGATTCCTGTGGTGGCTCTCAAGTTTGGGTTGAGGTTTGAAAAGCAATTCATGTGGGCTGTCATATTTTATTTTAGTCGTTATTGGGCTATTATTTCGTGGAATTGGGCTACTAAATTGATGTTTGGCCAACTTCAGACGACTTGTGACTTTATTAATGGGCTACAGATTTATTTGTTTCGTAGTGAGCTACTGAATTAGTTTGTTGGGGCTGCTCAATTAAATTGTTTGGGTTGTTGAATTAATTGTTTTTGGGTTGATTTTGGGTAAAATTTGTTTGGACAGCAATCTAGTTTCTTTTGTGGGGTGATTGGTTTGGGCTGTTATTTCACTTGGGCCGTGATCTATAATTGATTGTTGTTGGGTTATTGATTGGTTGGTTTACTTATTGATTGGACAGAGATAAAAACATATTTTTTTTTTTTTTGGACTTAAGTTCATTTGGTTGGGCACGTAGCTTTGTTGGTTTAGGCTTGTTGATTTGTTGGATTACTTCAAAATTTAAGGCTTATTTTCGACACAGACGGCTTTATCAAGATTAGATGTTGTTTGGGCTTTGACTAAATTTTCTTCCCTTTCTGTGGTGCTTCGTGGGTATAATCGCAGAATAATGGTATTTTTTTTAAATTTGGGAGTGCAAACTGTTGGTTGCTCAAGAGATGAGCTAGTTTTTTAGTTTCTCGGAAGATGATCATCTTTAAGTTTTTGGTGTAGGCTGTTTTGTGGGATTTCTTTCACTTGCTTTATCTGGAGTTTTGGCCAATGTTTTGGCTCTAGAGCTTTTGTCGGAACCTGAATTATGTGTTCGACTAAGTTCTCCTGACAGATAGAGCTCACCGTGTGTGTCTGCACACTTCGTGAATTTCTTTTGGAAATTCTTCTTGGGGAGTTTGAGTTCTCGTAGTATCTTTGGAGTGTTCTTGGAGTGACTTTGGAGTAGTTCTTTGTTGTTTCTGCATTATTTGTTGTTCTTGATCTCTCGTCGTCACTAAAGAAGTTTTGACCGATGTTTTGGCGTTAGAGCTTTTGTTGGAACACGAATTATGTGTTCGACTAAATTCTCCCGACAGATAGAGCTCACTGTGTGTCGGCACGCTTCGTGAATTTCTTTTGGAAATTCTTCTTGGGGAGTGTGAGTTCTTTAGAATATCTTTGGAGTGTTCATTGTTGGATACTGTACTATTTGTTGTTCTGGGTCTCTCGTCGGCACTAATTTTCGTGGATGATTGTTCTGATTTGGATTTCTACTTCGTGGGCACAAATATTGTCACTTCCGTCCGTTCATGATTACAAATTGATGCTTTTACCAACATAAATTTGAGGGGGGATGTCAATGAGATTGAATAAGATTACGGAGATCATCGAAAATTACGATTACATTATCATTATAATTGTATCATATATAGATATATTGCCTTTACTATATTTAGTTATGATTTTAGTTCTATATAATGAGAGAACCTCTCACATAGAGGGGCATCGAGTCTTATTGAATATTATTAACACTTAAAAATATCAAACAATCTCCTCCAAAGATGCTTGGCAAATGTACAATGCTAAAATAGGAAAAAGTGTTTCTTTGCTCTCCAAGCTCTTGACAAATATTAAAGGTTGGGGATGTGTTGGGTATTCATTCTCATGACAAATATATGCCCTAAAATGTTCATTCCTTGAATGAACACAGATCATTTGTAGATAGAAAAGAGGGAGTCATTTGATATAATTAGATGAGTTTTTTAAGATAGACAAAAAGTTTTATAGCTTCTATTTACCACACGATAGGTCATTGTAAATTTCTGGTAAAAACTCTATTAGTTGAATTCTACCAGCAATAGCTGTCCCAACTTCTTATACTAAGTATCTGTTTTGCAGAAAAAGTGATGAGCTTAAAATTGATGCTGTTGATGCATTATGCTGTTTAGCTCATGCTCTTGGGGAGGACTTCACTATTTTCATTCCATCCATCCATAAGCTTTTGCTGAAGCATCACCTACAAGTATTTTTTTTATCTCGATATGTTTCATCTCTCTTTCATTTCTATTTGTCGAAGTTCTGTAGTTTGTAATAATTTTCATGTATATGCTTCATTTCTGTCTACCAGCATAAGGAATTTGAAGAAACTCAAGGTCGCTTGCAGAAACGGAAACCATTGATCTTGGGGAATACAGCTGCTCAAAGACTAAGTCGGCGGCTTCCTGTGGAAATTATTAGTGATCCTTTGAGTGATACAGAGAATGATCATCGCAAAGGGGGAACAGACATGCAGAAACAACATAAAACTCATCAGGTACTTTATTTTTTTACCTATGAATAGCTTAAACAGTTATGTAAATTAGCCATTGCAGATAACCTATTTTGACTTGCCGAAGAAAGTATTCCGTCTGATGATTATGAGCTGTTTGAGTCAATTATTGAACATTAAATGCTTTCCAAGCACAGTATATTACTCAGTTCCTTATTCGTTCTTATGACTTTTAAAACAATAAAAGGCAGTATTTTGTGCCTATTACTGATCCCAGGACCTGCTTTTTTTGGAGTTTCCAATTGCATCAAGAAAATGAGAATATTTATCATGATGCTTCCTGACGATATGCTCAGAAAAATCAGACTAATACATCAACGACGCTGGAAGTTCTCATAAATAGTACGAGTGTTAAGAATACGAACTTGTGGCGTGGATAATGAACTTTGGTTCTTTTGTACTTCTTAATTAATACAATTACTGGATAAAAGTTTTGAAAGTTAAACCACCGTAGGTATATTGAATATTGTTAATATGGTCCTTTTGATTTTCTCCCCCCCCCCCCCCCCCCCNAAGTTAAACCACCATAGGTGAATTGAATATTGTTAATGCGGCTCTCTCTCTCTCTCTCTCTCTTTTTGGGTTACTATGACTAAGATGTTGGACATATGATTTGGTTTGCTCTAAGTTTGTTCTACGTGGTTTTTTTTTTTTTTTTCATAAAAGAGAGATCTGGACTATTAACCTGTGCAGTTCATACAGGTTAATGATGTTCGATTGCGGACTGCTGGGGAGGCTTCTCAGCGAAGTACCAAAGAGGATTGGGCAGAGTGGATGAGGCATTTTAGCATTGAGCTTCTGAAGGAATCACCTTCACCAGCTTTAAGAACTTGTGCCAAACTTGCACAACTGCAGGTATCTATCAGGGATTCTCACATTTATCTTGCTGGCCACCACCATCCCACCCTCTCCTCTCTACCAAACCCATCAATCCCAACCCAACAGGCAGGCACAGTTTTCCTATTATCAGGTTTCTAATATTGTGCTTTTGCAGCCTTTTGTTGGGAGGGAGTTGTTTGCAGCCGGTTTCGTTAGCTGCTGGTCACACCTGCACGAGTCTAGTCAGCGGCAGGTAGTAAGAAGTTTGGAAACGGCATTTTCCTCACCAAACATACCTCCAGAAATACTTGCTACACTTCTGAACTTGGTATGGCTTCTTTTCATTTTTTACCTTAAGTGGAGAATTCTATACATTTTCACACTTGCATGGCCTTTCAGAAATGTGATACCTATGCTGTTTAGGGTTTTGGGGATTGGGTATGAAGTTATTCATTGAAAAGGTCTATTCCCTAGGTTGGTTCACTTGACATTGTGGCTGTAGATGACTAAACCAGGTATAAATTTGAATTTGGAGAATTTTGACAACTTGGACCAATCAAATTTAATTTCACGCAGTTTTGTTGTTATGACCTTGGGAAAAATTCACTGGGTACAGATGGCATGAAGATTTCATCGTCAAGCTGTGTAACATTTGATGGAAAAGAAAGTTATTTTTAGCTTTATGACTTTCTTTTATGAAAGTAACACTTGAAATGGTTGTAGATAGTGAAATCTAAACCATAGGTGAAAGTCTTTCCTGAATGTGTGACTGCTATTTGCTTCTGCTGATCAGTATGCAAAATGACTTTCCCAGGCTGAGTTTATGGAACATGATGAAAGACCCCTTCCTATAGATATCCGTCTACTTGGTGCTCTTGCAGTAAAGGTTGGCTTTTCCTGAAGGAAATTTTGGGAAATCTACTTACAACTATGCGTCTACACTACTTTGTGCACAAAATCTTTTTATTCCTAAACTCTTTTTTTTTTTTCAGTGTCATGCATTTGCAAAGGCTCTGCACTACAAAGAGATGGAATTTGAAGGCACACACTCAAATAGGATGGAAGCAAACCCTGTTGTTGTTGTCGAAGCACTCATCCATATAAATAATCAATTACATCAGCAAGAGGTCATTGTTTTTTAGTGTGTGCTTCATATCCTCAAACTTAATTCGTAAAACAAATCATATCATTAGGTGGGTTATTTTTCTGTGTCTAGGCTGCAGTTGGGATATTGACCTATGCTCAACAACATTTGGGAGTTCAACTGAAGGAGTCATGGTACCTCTGCTATCCCTTAATTACAACACCATTTCCTTCTCAAGAATAAAATCTGATATGCCTGTGGTTCAATTACTATGAAAATCCTTTTTATCATATAAACTGTTGCATCAAGGTATGAAAAACTTCAGCGATGGGATGATGCTCTCAAAGCTTACACTGCCAAAGCCTTGCAAGCATCAACTCCACATCTTACTTTGGATGCAACTCTAGGTTTGTATCTCTATTCACACTTGAGAACTAAGTGAAAGCTATAGCCCTTGTTTGAGCCCCATTTTTTTTTTTTTTTGTCAAAATGCATTTTAGAATAGTGTTTTGTTGGAGAATGTGTGATAAAAAAAAGTAGAGAAAAGCTTTTGATTTACATGTAAAATTATTTTATAAGAAAATGTGGTTGAAAATGAGGGGCTGTTCTCTTTGTTTTTCAGTTTTTCGTTTTGAATTTATTTTTGGGTTTTGTGTTTTGAGCGTCCATTTTGAGATGGTTGAAAATGTTTTATTTTTGTCATTTTAAAAAATTATTTTCAAAAATAAAAAAGTGAAAACTTGTTCTTCTTCCCCCCCTCTCTCGCGTCTCTTTCTTCTTCCCCTCATCTCTGTCGTCTCTCTCTCTATTGTGTCCCTCGCTAGGCCGCTAGTGCCGAAGACCAAGGCGGAGCTGTCGTGGTGGTTGGGTGCGTGGTGGTCGACGGTTTTGGGTCGCGGTTGTGGCTGTAGCGGTTGTGTGCGGTGGTTTTGGGTGTGTTGTGCGACAGTTTTGGGTCGTGGTTGTCGCGGTGGTGTGCAGCGGTTTTTTTTTCTTCTGCTATTGTGGCGACGTCGTAGCGGTGGTTTTGGGTCGCAATGTCGCTGGCGGTGGTTGTGGCTTGGCAGTGGTGTGCAACGGTTTTTTTTCTTCTGCTGTTGTGGCTACGTTGTCAGCGGTGATTTTGGCGATGCAGCAATGGCGGTGGTTTTTGTGGGTGGAGTAACTGAAGACAGGCAAAACGCGTTTTGAAAATTTTGGCTTGGTTTTAACTGAAAACACCCGAAACTATATTTTTTACGTTTTCGATTTTCTTTGTAAATTTTGAACTCGTTTTAGGAAATTTGTTTTTGAAAATAGGTAAGTAAACCTTGTTTTAACTGTTTTGAAAAATTGAAAACAGGAGATGGGATGAAAACGGCAAAGAGAACAACCCTTGAATTTTTTGAAAAATGGGAGCTGAACATACTCATAATGTTTTTCTTTTTCTTGAATGCTATAATGTTTTACTTTTTCTTGAGTTCATGTTTACTGCATGTTTATTCCTCGCAACAATTTCAAGGCAAAAGGATAAGTTGACAGTGTCATCAGAAATGTAGAAATGTTGATCTGGTTACCTATTGCATTTCCTTGTCAATTAGTGCAATTGTTTAAAGTGACAACGTGGTGTTTATTTATATAGCTACATCACAAGTGGCGGAAGTTTTTCTTAGCAGTAGTTAAGTACTTCCATTTTTTCTTAAGGCACATGGTTTGTTGAGTGTTTTGGAGAATTGTTTGGTCCAATACGACTTGACACAATACTCGTGAGACTCGGACATGCTACTTTAGTAAGGGTATACATGCTTTATTTGTTTTACACTTTAAGTACTTCCATTTTAATATATAATTAGTTTTACATTATATTACGGAGTCCAGCATACTCTGTTGCTCGGACTCTACATTTTTAGGAACTACTTGGGTCGGACTTACAACATGGATAAGGATATGAGATCCTTCTCGAATCCTTTAAATTAGAAGAAGATCGTTTATACCTTTTTTGTTATTTTAGTATTGTAACTTTTAAATTGTATTTCAAAATTCTAATGAAGTATTGCAATTTACAATTTAATTTGTTATATATTTACAACTAAGCATATATAATATTGTCTCTCCAAGAAATTCATGTAAAATTATCTTTATATAAATTTCTAAAGTAATTTTGAGTTTATAAGATGTACCCATGTACCTATATCTAAATTTTAGATCCTCCTTAGCCATATACCCATATCCTTGATTTTTGGAAAAAAAGATCCGACTCCTAGATGTGTATTAACACCCTCCTCCTAGCCAAGCAACATATACTTTGCTAGATCTTTTCTTCTTTTCCCTAATTTTAGAATGGATTATTTGACATCTTGTTGTCAAGTGCTGGGGGGTTATTAATGGTATTTACTGAAGTGATCCCTCTGTGATGAATCCATGCTTTATTTTCCTTTATAACTTTTGGTCTTCAGAAATGATAATTTATTTTCTTACATTTTTGTGCTTCTGTTAGGGCGGATGAGATGCCTCGCAGCTCTTGCTCGGTGGGAAGAGCTTAATAATCTGTGTAAGGAATATTGGACACCTGCTGATGCAGCTGCTCGACTGGAAATGGCACCAATGGTTTGTTTTTGGCTTTCAAATAATAGATACTCTAGAAGAGCTATGAAAAATATGTTACCTTTCCTTTCCAAACCACCTTTAAATTCGAATTCTTCTTCCGTACATGGAAGCTTATAGTAACTTAACAATGATTAGAACACTGAAACCAAATACATTAAATATTTTGGTGCACATCAGTTGAAAATAATGACTTTTACAAATTAAACAACTATTGTAAGTTTTTTTACCGCAGTCGACCACAATTATTACTTTTCTTTATGATACCCTTGATTCTAAAAGCCAATTCAGCAACTAGAGGTGATAATGTTTGTGGACTGATGGAGTGTTCAATTTCATTTCAGTCGATTCCTTAACTAAGTGCCTGTTGTTATTTACCCAGGCTGCTAGTGCTGCCTGGAACATGGGTGAGTGGGATCAGATGTCAGAATATGTTTCTCGACTTGATGATGGAGATGAAACCAAACTTCAAGTTTTGGGAAATACTGCTGCTACCGGTGATGGTAGTAGCAATGGGACATTTCTCAGGGCTGTTCTATTAGTTCGTCGTGGAAAGGTATCCCATCAACTTATTTTCTTGTTTAGTAAGTGTACTAATATAAAATTCCATTCTTTTTCTTCTTCTTTGGAATATTAGTATGATGAAGCCCGAGAATATGTTGAGAGAGCAAGGAAATGCTTGGCTACAGAGCTGGCTGCATTGGTTAGTTTCTCCCACCCCTTTCATCATTGTTTCTTTGCAACACAGGTAGCTTTTCTGTTTCACTGTTTTTTCTGTAATATGTGGCTTTTCTTTTCATCAATTGAACACCTCGAGGAAACAAACCGAAAAGAAAAAAAAAATCTTTTCCTTGGAGCTATTGATATAACATCAAATTTTATGCACTTGCTATCATATCATAACGAGTATATGGGAGAAGGCTTCACCTTCATGTAACATTGGCGAAGAACATAAGTGGTTGAATCAAAGTAATAGAGCTAGGGATCGGGTCATTCATGAGTCCTCTCTTTACTGTGTGTGGTGTCAAAATAGCATCTAGTAGCTCGTTGGCTGAAAGTAATGCCTGGTAGGCCCTTTCATTATGTATGTAAGAAACAACCTTTGACTTTATGCGACGTAATATAATAAAAAGCAACCCTCAGCCTCACCTCCTTGCTCAAAGCTCCTTTATTGTATAGTAAGGGCTTGTGCCTCTGGCTTTTCACAGTGTCTCACCTTTATCAGCTCCCTTGCCTTAGCTTTGTTCCAGTGGTACACTTAGTTAAGCTACCTTTGTACCGGAAACTGGATCATCCAAACCAGCAATGGCCTGGAGCTCTCTTCTCTCAATGCAAAAAAGCTAAATTTAAATCAAATTTGGGCCTGACTGCATTTAAAGTATTTATAGATTATTCTATAAGGGGCTTAGTCTGAAAATGTTCAATTTATATATAGTGTATTGTAAGGGGCCTAGTCTGGAAATGGTGAAAAAGTCTGAACCAAAAACAGATACTGCTAGACTTGAGTTAAAAAAATCGCGATACTTCAAAACCATGCAACGGCTTGATTTGGTACATTAAAGATTTTTATACTTAAAACAGTGCAAACTTGAAGTCATGGAGAATGTGCAATCGATGAAAGGGTTAGTAGAAGGAACTATGAACAGGATAATCTCAAAATTCGCATAAGCTCTGATGCAAGCTTCTCTGCAATGTCTTGCAACCTAGTTTCGTCTTAAGCTGAGTCTTAGATTAGGCTAAAAACCCTTTAAGTTAGTGTTCCTCTTATTTTCTTACATTTCCGTGGAACCAAGGTTTAAAAAGGCGAAACTAAATACTAAGGCAGTCTTTCTTTATGAAGCGAGGCGTAAGCAAAAAAACAAAAAAATCTAAGTAAAAGAATTATAAAATAATACAAAAATACAAAAAAATCAAAGTTGGAGCATATAGTAAATAGGATATATAGTCATTAATATATTGAGATATATTCCACCTAAAGAAAGAAGATGTTTAGTAAGAAAAAAAACATNCCCATATTCCGTGTCAGTATCCGTGTCATGTCGTGTCGACAGGGGTACTTCTCCATTTTTGAAGAGCCCGAGCAACATAGGTCTACACTATCATCAAATTACTAGCATCGTTAATGGAATCATCATCAAATCTAATTTCCCAATCATCTTCCTCCTCGCTACTCTCAAGTTCTACAAAATCATCTTCCTCATTCACCAATTGCAATGTGACCTCATTTTATTGTTTTGTTTGGGCCCAAAATACCTTTTTAAATTGGCCCTTTTCTTTTTTAAGAAGGGTCATTTCTGATTTCTTTTCATACAATTGAAAAATCAAATTTTAAATTAGGCGTGCGCCTCAATTTAGAGGCACGAGCCTCATATTTTTAGCCTAAAAAATACCGCCTCGAGGCGTACTACATGCGCTTTACGGTGAGACGGGCCTCACTACTGCCTTTTTAAACCATGTGTGGAACATGGGCAATTTTTTTATTTCAAAATTTCCTTACTTTCCCGAGTTCTCTGGAGTATATCTTGAGTAGAACTAAGCTGGATCAAGTGTTTTTTGGTAATTCAAGAGGGTCTGTGACGTTTAAATGTCAAATTAGTTGGTTTCCTTGTTAGTAATCTTTGTCCTAACGATATTAGGAGATATTTTGGAGTCTGATTTTGTTGTACTATGTTTAAAGAATCATAGACCTGTTTATTTATTAAATTTGACAGGGCTTTTGATTGTGAGATGCAATCATTCCCTTGTGGTTTTCCATGGGTTTTGTGTATGATGCATAGAATTTCTTCTTTTTGTTTTTTTCATTAATTGGTTGGCTTTTAAATTTGGTTCAAATAACTGTAGAACTTAATTGAACAATAGTTTTTCTCCTTGTCCAAGAAATTTCTGATAAGATCCCGCTTATTTGTTACCGAGTTTGTATTGTTTTCTGCAATGAAGCATTGGCACGGACATGTTGTATCGAACTTGATGACACGCGATTTTTCAAAAAACTACTGGCACAACATGTCATCGACACATTGATTAAATCTTTTATTTCTATAGTATAAATTTAGTTTTATATTTATTATTAATTTGTATGTCGAAATTTTTTAAATATGAGTGTCTATTTGTAATTTAATATTAACTTTGAGTTAAAAATATATAATATTTCTGATAAAGAATAAAAATTACCATGATAGAGTGTTTGAGGGGTGTCTGTATTCGACATGTGTTCGACACGGCCACACTATCTTAGTCGAAGTGTCCGTGCTATACAGTTTTTCTGTGATCAAATTGAGATGAACATATTTGTTTTTTGTAATGTTCTTTTTGTATTTATATGTTTGTAAAGCATGGAACAAACAGGGAAGAAAGTACAATAAATTGCAGAGCATTCGAGAGGCTCTAATTCTCTCACAAGACAATACTCAATTTCTACCTGAATGGCTTATTGCTAGTTAGAGGCTGTACAGTTCATTCTACTAAATTCCCATGATACCCCTACTTTAACTAACTTAATGGAACTATCAATTTCCCCCGCAAACCCATAAACATAGAGCCCCCAGAAGCTCTAAAGCCCTCATTAACAGTATTCTGGTTGTTATTCGCTTTATGTAACATGTTAAAGTACACTATATTTGGTTGACTGTGATGCGGATGATGAGCAATTCCAAAACGACGCAATTCCAAAACTTGCGTCGTTTACTCCTGTGTTTTGAAGCCGTTTCTGGTTTGAAAATATATTTGGGAAAGTCTGAGGCTATTACAGTGGGAGAGGTCGATAATGTGGAGGAGTTGGTTGCGATCTTGGGTTGCAGGGTAGCGCAATTGCCTATGACATATCTTGGGCTTCCTTTATGAGTACATTTAAAAGCACGCAGATTTGGAACAGTATTGGGGAAAGGATGGAGAGAAGGCTAGCGGGATGGAAACGTGTGTACCTTTCAAAAGGGGTCGTCTTACTCTCATAAAGTCCACTTTGTCTAATCTCCCTACTTATTTCTTGTCATTGTTTCCCATTTCTGTTACAATGGCAAAAAGGTTAGAGAAGTTTCAAAGGGAGTTTCTTTGGGGAGGAGAGGAAACTTCATTTGTTTAATTGGCGTGCAGTTTGTTCTCCTATTGGATTCAGTGGTCTCGGAATGAGAAATCTAGTACTGTTTAATAAGGTGGCGTTGGGTAAATGGTTGTGGCGATTCGGAGTGGAGAGGGAGAGTTTTTGGAGAGATATTATAGGGGCAAAGTATGGTGTTATGGAGGGAGGATGGTGCTCAGGTGAGAGACGTAGTTCTTATGGGGTGAGTTTGTGGCGGTATATCCGGCGAGGGTGGAGCGACTTTCGGGTTCGATGATCTTTTGTAGTGGGGAATGGAAATACCATCAGCTTCTGGGATGATTGTTGGTGTGGAGATCAACTGCTTAAGGTAGGATTTCCTTCTTTTTATCGTATTGCATTGAAGCCGTATGCCATAGTGAATGATGTTTTAGATTTCCATAATGGGAGCTCTAGTTGGAACATTGTTTTTGGTCTGAGGTTTGCAGGACTGAGAATTGGATGATCATGCGCTGCTTTTGACATCTTTATACAAGATACATACATATCAAGGTGGGAGAATGTGATTGTAGCAGATGGAGGTTGACACGAGATGGTATTTTTTCAGTTCCCACTTATTTTAGGTCCTTATTGTAGAGAGTTCATTCCCCTGGAAGTTGGTATGGAAGTGTAAACTGCCCTCACATGTGGCATTTTTACTATGGACAGTGGTTAGAGCACGTGTTAACGGTAGATAACCTTCGTATAAGGGGTTTGTATGTTACAGAGTGGTGCTATATGAAAGAGGGATGGGGAGACGATTGATCACTTATTCCTTCATTGTGATGTTGCTCTCCCACTTGGATTGGGCGTTACCGAGGCATATGGAGGACATGTTAAAGGTATGGAGGACATGTTAAAGGCATGGAGGAAAAAGTTTCGAGACAAGGATAGCAAACTTGTATGAGACCTTATTCCGGGCTGTATCGTATGGTGTGTGTGGAGAGAGAAACAATCATTGTTTTGAAGGACAATCACGGACAATAGAGCAGATTAAGGAATTATTTTATTTTACATTGTATACTTGATTTAATGTTGCGGCTATTAGGCATATAGATGGGCTGCCTAATTCATGTTGTTACTTTTCGATTTAAATTGATAATACACTGCATGTGTATTATGCATTGATTAATAAAATACTTGATTACCTTTCAAAAAAAAAATATTTGGTTGACTGTTATAGTGATATGACTAATAATTTACAAGAACTATTAGGCATATCAGCAAACATTGAAATCAACATGATTACATTTGAAACTACTGTAGTTTTATATCTTGTTTCTTTCTGAAAACTGATGTCTAAAATTTACGTCTTAATAGGTTCTTGAAAGTTACGAGCGTGCATACAACAATATGGTTCGCGTTCAGCAATTATCAGAATTGGAGGAGGTATGGACCCACATATCATTTCATGTTATTTTACTGTTTTAATTGGCATACACTAACAGTTTGATAAATTATCATCCTATTGAGAAATGTCTCTTTTAAATAGGTCATTAATTATTGTACTCTTCCTGTGGGAAACACTATTGCCGAGGGCCGAAGGGCTCTTATTCGTAACATGTGGAATGAACGAATAAAAGGAACGAAGCGGAATGTTGAGGTAACTTTCTCTAGGCTGGTTTTTTTTCTCATTATTTTCTTCTAAAAATATGTCAATTTGACGAGCCAATGACATTCAGATATTAAACCAATATGCTAATTTATTTGAGTTGTTCCTTTCCATGGTTTAAAAAGGCGGTAGTGAGGTCCACCTCACCGTGAGGCGCATGTAGTATGCCTAGAAGCGGTATTTTTGAAACTAAAAATATGAGGCTTACGCCTCTAAATCTGAGGATCACGCCTCAAGACGTGCGCCTCATTTAAAATTTAATTTTTCAATTGTAGGAAAATAAATCAGAAGGGGCATTTTTTAAAAAAGAAAATGGCACATTTAAAAATGCATTTTGGGCCCAAACAAAACAATAAAATGAGGTCACATTGCAATTGGTGGATGAGGAAGATGATTTTGTAGAAATTGAGAGTAGCAAA